>PVIW01007273.1:52297-74976 GCA_004026585.1 Noctilio leporinus | reverse complement strand
AATCCTGTCCTTTTCCCATGCTAGACTAGCAAGACAGAAAGCACCTCCCCTGCCATTTACGTTGGTTGACCTTGATGGTACACTTGAGGCTGTGTTTCCTGGTCTCACCTGCATTCAGGGACCAAAGGGGCAGAGGACTTTTCCCTCCGTCTATCACTCTGGCTAAGCTGGACACGCTCAGCGTGATGACTTCATCCAGCTGGGGCACTAGCTCGGTTGCCAGGGCAACGTGATGTTTTCCCCCACCTCCCTCTGCCCCACCTCTCTGCTCCCACCAGCCCATCCAATGTCAAAATAGCAACTTCAACTTGTTGATGAGGGGGGAAATGGAGAGTGAGAATCTGTGATGGAGAACTCTTTCTTTACAGTTTATTTTAAAACAGTTAAAGTAAAACAAGGTGAAATAAGTTAAGAACCCTCAAAATAATGTTAAATCACTTTATTGGATTTGAATAACTGAATTGGAATTGTATTTCAGAACTAATCTTAAAATTTTATATTATTTCCATGTTATACTATGACATGTCCCATTTTAAATGGAAAGTTATAAGATTAGCAGTCAGCATATAAATAGGAAAAATAGCATTTTATTATAACATTTTGAAGATAGGTAGCATTGCATAATTATATAGAAACAGAGTATATATTTTAGTAAATCATAAAAATGCAAATCAGGCAATAAATGATATACCTTTAAAGAAGATTTTATTTATTTATTTTTAGAGTGAGGGGAAGGGAGGGAGAAAGAGAAGGAAAGAAATATCAGTGTGAAATATCAGTGTTTGCCTCTTGCTCATCCCCCAATGGGAACCTGGCCCGCAACCCAGGCATGTGCCCTGGCTGGGAATCGAACCAGCAACCTTTTGGTTTGCAGGCTGCCACTCAATCCACTGAGCTATACCAGCCAGGGCTACTTTTAAAGTTGCATTTTGTTGGCCTCAATTTTATTCTGGGGTTAAATACACACAATAAAGCAACATCTTGTTGAACTGTAACTATTTGTGTCATCTGCTTAATAAATAAAAAGTAACACGCAAATAGATAAAAACATGTTTAAACGTAAGTTTACTGTCATAATTCAAATCTAAATAAAATGAATATCAAAACTAAAATTATTTTGTTATTCAAAGCCCAACATATAAGTCATTTGACGTCACTGCTGTCGATATTTGAGTGGAATAATTCAACTCAGACAATAAAATGAACTATATGGACTTTACACAAAACAAACTTGAATACTTTACTCATGCATTTTTACAAGCAAGGGGTGTGGATGCCAATATCATCTGTTGAAATTTTGCTCTGTGCAGTCCTTGTTACCTACATTAGCATCACTCAGGTGGAAGATGTCCCTGAGCACCGTGGTTTTGGACAAATGCACCGTGGTTTTGGACAAATAGTAGTTACAAAGTTAATTTTGCCAATCTCTCTAAGCTTAGTACTTTAAAAGATTCATTTAAGTTCTTTAAATCATATGCCTGACAACATTTTGAACATTTGAAACAACTTTCTCAAACTCAAGTAAATTATTATTTTAGCTGAAATGACATCAGCCAAAGTAATACAAATTAATTCATTTGTTATCACAACTTTTAGAGAGATTAAAAAATTGATGTAAAATTATAATTGTCTAAGCTCAAAAATGCGTTCTTAACAAAAATATTTTCAAGTTACTTATCTTTTAAAAAGAGGTTTGGGAAATTTTGGAGGGCCTGTGGTATTTTAGTAAATTTCCTTTTTTACTTCATCAGTAGACTTTTTAAATTCAATTTATCTCATTATGGTACTATCTAATCTCTGATACGTTATAATGTCAATATTTTTAGAAAATACAATTTTTAAATAACTTTCAGGTACGCCATTTAAGGTAAGTTAATTGATCATTGGTGTCATGTGTTATGGAAAAATATTAATGAACATTTCATAAATTAGAAAATATTTATTAACCTGAATTTGTTGTTAAGAGAGTAAAGGTTGAGTTTGAGAATAAAATAATATATGAATATAAATATGTATAATGTCTATACTTATTCAGGTATATTATTATATATAGGCTACGTGTAAAGAGCTATTTTATTATAAAATAAAGTTTAAAATAATAAGAGTAATAATCTTTCCTTCCTATAATTTCTATTTGCTATCAGTTTAAAAACCTAGCAAAAAACCCCTTCATTATGATATTCTAATTACATTATCAAAAATGAATTTTAAAAGATTTTATTTAAATAAGTAATCATGGTCCAATTAGGTACTCATGAAAATACATTTTATTAACTTTCATACTTTAAACTGTTATTTGCTAAGAAAAACTGTGTTACTATAAAACCTGTAAGTTGTCTCTAAAATTAAATCTGGATGATTCAAGGTGAACTTTTTTTTATATGTATTAGAATTTCTTATTTAATTTCTAAAAGAGAAAAGATTTACATGTAGATGTATTACTGCCTATCATAATTAGTGAGTTTAAGTCACTTAGGCAGACTCTCCTTCAAGTTTCCAAATAATTTTAGGAAACAATTTTATCTACACTGGAAGAAATATCTGGGTGAAACTTTTTTTTTTAATTGAATCAGTTTTGTGTTATGAAACTAACACCCACTTCCATATGTTCATGTTAATTAATTTTCAGAGTGTTAGTTTGCTGTCATATAGACAAATCAAGGAAAAGCAGAGACCACTCCACCCCTGAGATAATGAATGACAGGCTCTGGCAGCAGATGGTGACTAGGTCATTTCTTTTCCCATCTGGAATCATACCTGTCTAGAAATATTATGAAAAATATTATCTATTCTTTATGCCTGGGGCAGCCCAACTCGGAGCAACATGTAGAAATGTCTTCACAAATATGTGACTGGAGAGGGTGGTGAAAATTTGAATGACCTTTCTTGATGTCACTATTAACTTTTGTACAACATTCTAGATGGGCCAAGAGATAAAAATCATCCGTATGTCCCAAGATTTAGGAGAAAAATTACCTAAAGTCTTACGGAAAGTCAGGCCAAAAATAAACATTTTTTTATCTGAAGAAAACTAATAATGTTGGAGTGGAAAAGGGAGAGACTTCCAGATAATTGGCAACCTGACTCAAAGAATAAACATGACAGTTCCATATGTACTTTGATCATCTAGATTAGCCTTCAAAAATATTTATCTGAAAAGAAACGTTAGCAGAGTAAAATGCTTATGATACCTACTTTTTACTAAAGAGAAGGAAAAAGTGAGGGGTATAATAAACACCACTTATATTGCATATAATAATTCATGAAATAA
Organism: Noctilio leporinus; assembly: GCA_004026585.1. NCBI lineage: Eukaryota > Metazoa > Chordata > Mammalia > Chiroptera > Noctilionidae > Noctilio > Noctilio leporinus. The sequence goes on along the minus strand of PVIW01007273.1, from coordinate 71,705 downwards.
TAATTTTAAACCAATCTCATAAAATATCAATATATTGATGGAACATACAATGAATATTTGCTGACTTGATTTAGTCTCTATAAGTAGTTAGAACAGCAATCCTTCATGAGCTTTCTTCATCCCCTTTTTCTAATTTTAAAACATTTTTAATTATAATTCAAGTTAAAGTTTAATTTTACTTTTGTTCATAATACTTTTTTTCACTGAATTGTTTAAATGTAGGTTTTTTTTTTTTTTTTTTGTCCTTCCAGTTTGAGTTTTGCTTATGTTTTTCTTGCTGTAGCTATTTTGTTTGGTTAGTTGGATTTACATGTTGAAAATTTATATGAGATGCCTGTTAAACTGATTTAGATTATTCAGCAAGAAAACTAACGATCACTCTGTGAAAAATAAATGGAGGTAATATTGACACTTAAAATAAAATAACCCATTTTCCAATAATTAAAATTCTTGTACCTTATAAAATTGAGAATAAATCCTCAAGGATTATATCTCTTTATAGGTACTGTAATTAAAATACAGAGCTAGGGAAGTGAAATGATGCACGGCATTTAAAAGCAATCTGGATATGGATTTATGAGAAAAATATATGCTAAATCAAAGGTCTTAAATAAAGAAGACAACAGTATTTTAATACTACATGCAACTAGGTTAATATTTTAAGATAAATGTGATAATTTTTTTCATTTATTCAAGTCTACATATTTCTATTAGTTAAATTTTAATATAAACTTATTGAAATGTACATAGGTACCAGTATATCATATTATCACATGCAACTTTGCGGAATTATTGTTTTCACGTTGCATAACAACAATATAAATATTATTGTATTGTAAAATATAGGGAAAATGCAATAAATATACTTCAACAGAGAAAGCAGATAATCAGATCTATACATGAGTCCATTTTTTAAAATCTTCCTCTTTCTCTTTCCATTTGGATCTCTTGAATTCATTTTAGAATCACAAAATAGAGTGATTGTGGTGATTAACATTGGCCTATAATTCTGCTGACAATCTACCTACACAAATATTTAAATTTGTAAAAGTTTAGAGCAGTGAAAATATCTTGCTAATATATGTGTATATATATATATATATATATATATATATATATATATAATTAGATATTAAGGGTACTAACAATATGCTCAGTTATGAATATTTAATAACCAGATTATTATTTTATATAGTAAAACTAAAAAATGAGTTATTTTAAATTCTCACTTCAGAGTACAGAGTTTTAAATGAGACTAAATATAGCAGATAATAAATATTGAAGTACAGTTCTGGTCATTTTAGAAGAACTGCAGCAATATACAAACCAGAAATATATGTGTGTATAAATGAAAAGGGCTTTTAAAAAGATTTAAGGAGATGATCTGCCTGTTTATATTTGGGTCAACAGCTAATTCTGGGTGGTGTAAAGTATGCTTTTTCATATATGCAAGAAGGTTTTGTATGTGCATGCTGAAACTACAGCTTTGTTTAATTGTATTAAATTGTATTAAAGTGATGCTTTAAATAAGCTTCTTTATTTTTAAGATTTTATTTATTATTTTTGGAGAGAAGAACAGGGAGGGAGGAAGAAAGGGGTAGAAGCATCAATGTATGGTTGCCTTTCACCTGCCTCCAGCTACAGACCTGGCTGGAGACCTGGCTTGCAACCTGGTTATGTGCCCTGGCTGGGAATCGAACCAGCAACTTTTGGGTTCCCAGGCCAGTGCCAATCCACTGAACCACAAGACAGGGCTAATTGTATTTTTGTATAATTTTTAAACAAATTTCAAAGTTGCTATGTTACAGTGTTTCCTGATATATTATTTTATATATTTAATTACTATATTATAGTTATAATTTATAGTCTCAGTACTAAGAATATTATATTTAAAGCATAATTTAAATTTCAATAAGTTTGAAATTACATATCTCACTTATACTGAGTTTGAATGCATTAATTCAACATGCTCATAAAATATTTTTATAGTAATGATTATTACACTAGAGTAGAAAAAAGTGCTATTTATTTAAGCTTTATAAATTCTATAGTATATTTGACTTGATTTTACTATTCAGAACTGTTGTAGATTTGATTTTATTATTCAGAGCCATGAGAGCTGTAAAAGGTTAACCAAAGAAAGCAACAATAATTATATAATGATAAATGGTTCCATCTAAGGAGATGATGTAAAATGTGTAAACATATATACATATATACAACATAGGAGCACATTAATATCAAAGGAAATATCAACAGACCTGAAATGAGAAACAAACAGCGATATAATTACAATAAATACTATAATATTCCTTTCTCAATAATGGAAAAGTTCCTTACAGAGAATATCAACAAGAAAACATTGGACTTACATACTAAACATTAAAGATACCCTTAACACATAATTGTAGAACATTTGACTGCCACAGGGTACATGTTTTTCTGAAGCATGCATGGAACATTCTCCAGGATATAACATATGTTAAGATATAAAGCAAATCTTAATAAAAAAGATTGAGATATCAAGCATATTTTCTGACAACAATGGCATTAAACCAGAAATCAATTTCAAGAAGAAAACTGGGAAATTTATACAAATGTGGAAATTAAATAACATGTTAAAACAAATAATGGTTCAAGGTAGAAATCAAGAGAAATAAAATATTTTCAGACAAGTGAAAATGGAACTACAAAAGCTGTCCCAGGAGGGAAGCTCACAGTGATAAATGCCTACTTTCAGGAAAAATAAGGAGCTCTAATGAACAACCCAACTCACATCTCATAGACCTAAGAAGAATCTAAGTTCAAAGACAGGAGAAAAAACATAACAAAAATCATAGAAGAAATAAATGAAATAGAGGTTGGAAAAACAATAGAAAACATGAATGAAATGAAGTGCTGGATTTTATAAAGGTAGACAAAAGAATCAAACCTTTCACTAGATTAACAAGAAAAAAAAGACTGAAACAAAATTAGGGATGAAAAAGGAGAAGTTGAAACTGATACAACAGAAATACAAAGGATCATTTAATAATATAATGAAAAATTATATTTCAACAAAGTGTACAATCTAAAAACCTAAAAAATGAATAAATTCCTAGAAATACAACCTACCAAAACCAAAACAGTAATAACTTGAAAGTCTGAATATCAATGACCAGTAAAAGGATTGCTTCCGTAATCCAAAACCTCCCCAAGACATAAAGCTCAGGCCACCAGCCTTTGCTGGTGAGGGCTACCAAACATTTAAAGCACAAGTAATAACAAACCATCTCAGACTCTCCCAAAAATAGAAGACAAGCAAACACTTCAAAACACATATTATATAACCAGCATGATTTTGATACAAAATTAGGCAAACATGCTATAAGAAAAGAAAATTAGCACAGTGGGTAAGGTGCCGGCCTGCGAACCCAAAGGTCGCAGGTTCGATTCCCCAGCCAGGGCACATAACCAGGTTGCAAGCCAGGTCTCCAATCAGGTCTGTGGCTGGAGGCAGGTGAAAAGCAACCATACATGGATGTCTCTCCCCCTTTCTGCCTCTCTCCCTTCCCCTCTTTCTAAAAATAATGAAATAAAATCTTAAAAAAGAAAAGAAAAGGAAAGAAAATTATAGGCCAATCTCTCTGATGATCATAGATACAAAAATCCTTAAGAAAATATTAACAAATTGAATTCAGCAATACATAACATGAGATAAAATTTCCCAGTATCACCACATTTCCTCAATGTAGTACTGGAAATGTTGACCAGATCAGGTAGGCAAGAAAACGAGGTGGGGAAGGCATCCAACTCACAAAAGAAAATGAAAATTGTCTCTATTTGCAGATGGCACATTACTTATAATAAACCCTAAAGGCTCCACCAGAAACCTAATAGAATAAGCTAATTAAATAAATTTATAGGATACAAAATTAATGTACAAAAATCAGTTGAGTATCTATCTATACACTAATAATGAAATATCAGAAAAAATAAATTGAGAAAACAATGCCATTTATAATTACATCAAAATGATTTAGTTAGGAATAAATTTTACCAGGGGAAGATCAGTACACTGAATACTGTAAGATGTTGATGAAAGAAACTGAAGACAGATAACTGGAAATATATTCTATGCTCATGGATTGAAAGAATTAATATTGTTAAAATGTTCATACTCCCCTAAGCAATCTATAGATTCAATACAATATCTACCAAAATGCCAATGGCATTTTCACAGTAGAAAAAAAAAAATTCTGACATTATATGGATGCAAAAAATTTTCAAATAGTCAAAGCAATCTTGAGATAGAAGAACAAAAATGGAGGTATTACACTCCTGTTTTAAAACTATATTACAAAGTTATAGTAATTAATGCAATATAGTATTAGCATAAAATCAGAAACCAATGTAATAGAACAGAGAGTCCAGAAATAAACCCACATAAATATGATCAATTATTTTATGACAAAGAAGACTATAATACATGGTGAGGACAAAATAGGATCTTTAATAGAAGGTTCTGGGAAAACTGGACCCCTATTTTACACCATACATAAAATTAACTCAAATTAACCAATTGAATATAAATCCTGACACCATAAAACTCCTAGAAGAAAAATAGGCTGTAAGCTTCTTGATAGAAATCTCAGTAATGATTTTTTGGAATATGAAACCAAAAAAGAAAAGTCCACAAAAATCAAAATAACGAAGTGGGACAAAAGCAAACCTTTAACAAAATAAAAAGACAACTTATAGAAGAAAACATTTCCAACTCATATTTCTCATAAGGATTTAATTCCCAAAATGCTCATGTTCAAAAGATAGGTGCAATCATTACAAAATACCTGGTTTTCAAAACATACATTATTTATATTTTGATAAGATGGATATTACTTTTAGTGCTGTAATTTTTCCTTATTAATTTTGGAAAGAATTAACTTCATAATACAAAAAAATGTTGTGTATGACAATAATTTATTTATGTAAATCCCTCTAAGATTAGTTCTTAAAGTTCACGTAATAATAAAGACACAATAACAATAAACTTTTGATTTTGTACTCTGACCCCAGAAGAACATGTTGAGTGACTATTATACACCACACAAAGCTAAGTTCATTAAAATGAAAATGAGATGGAAATTTTATGATCATGCCACATGCATACTTTTGGAATTATTTTTAGTATTTTTTATTTTCTCTTCACATGTACATAATTTTATTTTGTATTTATTTAAAAATATCTCACACAGTTGTTTCTAAGAGAAATGAATGGCACCCTTGTATCATCGCTTCACATTATAAATTAATATACTTCAATAATTTTAACATTGTTTAGTCATCTGATTGACATCTTATCCATTTACACATTACAAAGAAGTTAACCAAAAATCAATTACCTAAAATATTTGGTTAATTTTAAAATACTTTCATGCTACTTTCACTTTATTTATTTATTTGGCTCTGCTGTAATAAGGGTTAGTATTTCTACTAGTTCCTTTCAGGGGTAGCTACAAAGTTCAGGTGTATTTAGTTCTACTAGTTCTCTTCAGGTGTAGTCAATCAGGTATGAGGTGTAGTGGATTACAGTGGATAACACACTCTGAATCTGTGTATTAGTTATTCTCTTATATAATACACAAATTCTTCTACAAGATTTACAAATGCCTCTCAAATTGTTGCTTATTTGCATCTGTCCTTATTTGTTTAAGAAAGAGTATGATGGCCTCTAGTGGTACAGAAAGAAACGTCAATGCTTACATTTTCAAAGCAATAACAATAAAAACATTTTTAATAGAAGAATTTATGCAGCTCATGTATGTGTTGTCCACATAATTTTTGAAATAATTAACCTCAATGTATTTATGCACATAAACACTTAATAAATCATGCTCAAACATACTTAAGGTATATTATAAGGCTATTGAACATGTTTCATTGTAGAGGATGTAAATTATTGATAAAACAATAAGAATTCAAGAGTTTGAGGGGATTTACTCATATTTTAACTATTGTTAAACAATAATAGTTAATAGTAATAGATCAGTTCAACTCCATCATTGGAAGCCTGTTAGTTCACTCTCACAAACACCACAATATATTTTAAAGTACTAGTGTGTATGTTTCTAATAGCAAAGAAGTATGTAACATGATTTGTGATGTCAAGCAGAAATCACATTAAATCCTACTTCCCCCAACTTTAGTGGCTTGATTGTAAGTCAGACAATTTACATTTCAGCGACTGTTTCCTCAGTTTATGAATGGATATAATAACACCTTACTACCTGAGGAATAAATAGAATAAATAAATAACATATAAGAAGGCTGGTTCAGAATAAGTAGGCAAGATATATATTATTCAATATTGGCTCTAAGATTTGTCTACCTGCACTGGAAGACCAAGATTATGATCAATTATAAATCTGAATGTGGCTCAACTATTTAATAAATAGAAACCCTAAAAATCATTTATATAATTTAAGAATTAAGGGCTTTTGACTTTTACAATCAGTTCAGGTCTCAGATTACAGCTGTATTCTTGCCTTTGGCAACCCATGAAAAGAAGTCATTGATGACAATAAGTTTTGCTCTAAGGGAAGTTATAGAATGAAGAGCTAAATAGCTCAGGGACAAACAAAGGAGTGAATAGTGAAGTGGCAAGACATTGGAACATACTCAGATATCAAAGTGTTCTTAAAAAAAACAAAATTAAAAAATCATTCCTACAAGCAACAGACACCAACATATTTGTCAAGGAAGTCTGAATGTCTATAAGCTTACAGATGTATAAATATTTGTCACTTTAAAGCTCTCTAAATTTTATTCTACAGCTAACTGAATTTGTGAATGTCCTTGCACAGGCATTAAAATTCAGTATATAATATAATAATATGGAAAATATATCTTCCACATTGTGCTTGTGAATTTGTGTCTAAGCAACCTGGACTTAAGAGTTAGGGGAAAGGAAAGAGACTAGCCTCATCCATTACACATAACAGTTACAATAAAAAAAAAAAAAAAAGATTAGATGAAATAAAAATTGCATTGCCCAAATACCTGAAGAGGAATTTATCAAGAAGATTAATTCTATCTCATGGAAAAACACTTTTCTTAAATAGAAGACTCTTAATGGTAACAAGTTCAAATGGTTTAAAATAAGGCATGTAGATAGTCTGAGTAGAATATTTAGTAGCCTATAGTGATTGGGGAAGTTTAATTTTCAAGTAATTTATGATTTAATATTGAAACTCCTACTAAAATAATGCCTGCTAGGTGGTAAATGCCTCTATTTAAACTACAATAAGATTTTGTACGATAATATTAATGAAATTATATAAAACAGAATCAGAGTTAATAGTATTCATCTACTTGTTGGTTAAATGCTCTTTAGTTCCTCTTGATTTTAGTAAGCTCTTACTGTATGCAATAAACTGGGTATTATAAATGCTGGTAGCAGAGATTTTATAAACAGTGGTTGCACAGAGGAGAGGAAGTTAAGAAGAAAAGGTGAAAATGTGCCACATTCCAATGCCTGAAAAATAACAGGGAGAGAGGCGCAGTTTTCTTCAGGCATGTACCCTGTCTAGGGACACAGGAATATTACATGTACACTTTCAAATTCATTCTTATTATGAGTTGTAAGTTTTATCATTTACAACTTTGGGTTATATTTTAAACAGTTTTCTAATGTCTTATTTCTGTTTTTATTTTTTAAAACTAAAAAATATTTCTCATAGCAAGGTATTATCAATGTCTGAATGTGAACTATAAATAGTTAAGTATTTTAGATTCATTCATCATGATCTTTATTTCTTGGGTAAAATTTTAAGATATCTTTCAATGTACACATACTAAATCTTTTTTTAAAGGAGAAAACCCAATAAGTAATTATGTTATCTTCCATAAAATAAGTTTGAGGAGTAGGTATTAATATTTCTAAGTCCCATTGTTGGATTCCCTGATTTCTTTTTAAAAAACACATTTGATATACACTTTTATCTAAATTTAAAGTATTCAATGAAATGTGTTAATTTGATATATTTATATATTGCAATAAGATTGCCATTGTAACAATAAAGAGCACTTCTATCACATTGCATAATTGTCATGTCCTTTTAATGGTTAGAGTAATTAAGTTCTAGTCCTCTAGCAAGTTTGATGATTATAATGCAGTATGGTTTATCTTATTTATTTAACTATTATTTACTATTTCACATTTGTAAACTTAAACAACATCTATCCTTTCCTCGACCTTCATCCCCTGATAACCACCAATTTACTCTCTTTTTACAAATCAGGCTATTTTAGATTCCACATATCGGTGTATTTTTTTTTTCCATCTGATTTATTTCACTTTGCATAATGTGTTCAAAGTCTAACTATGTTCTCAGAGACAGCAGGATGCCTTTCTTTCTCATGACTTAGTAACCATATCTCTATCTATTATACTCATAGATAGAGAACTAGAGATTTATATCAGATTTTCTTTATCCATTCATCCATTGATGGGTATTTAGATTACTTCCATAGCTTCGCTATTGTGAATAATGGCTGCAATAAGTGTGGAAGTAAATACATCTCTTAAATATCTTTATTTTATTGTTTTGAGTACATATCCAGAAGTGGAATTGCTGCATCATATGGTAGATGTATTTGTAAGTGTTTGAGAAATCTTCATATTTTTTTTTCATAGTTGCGAAATCAATTTACATTCCCACCAACGGAGTACAAGAATTTTTTCTCCTCTACATCCTCATAAATACTGTTACCTTTGGTCTTCTTAGTGACTGTCATTTTTATGGGTGTGAGGTGATATCTCACTGTGGTTTTGATTTGCATTTTCCTAATGATCAGTGGTGTTGAGCATATTTCCATAAACCTTTTGGACATTTGGGTGTTTTCTTTAAGAAAAAATCTTCTATTTAGTTCTTTTGCTCATTTCGTAATCAAATTATTTGTTTGTTTATTACAAACAAATTGTATTATACAAACTTTGTATTATACAAAGTTGTATGGTATGTAGTTTGGATATTAACCCCTTATGCTGAATATGGTTTGCAGAAATGATCGCTCTTTCTCCCATTCTATAGGTTGTCTTTTTATTTCATTTATTGTCCTTGTGTGATATAGAGGCCTTTACATTGACATCATCACATCTGTTGATTTTTGCTTTAGTTATTCATGCTTAGAGTTTCATGCTTTGCCCCTATCATTGTCAAAACCATTTTTGTCAATATTCGTGACAAAAAATTATAAGATTTCAGTAATATTTTGTTGTTTCCATAAGGAAAGACACCTGCTTCATCACTTAATTACTGAGAATAGGTGGATAAGTTTGGCAAGTATCTGGAAAGACTGTTTCCCTTCACTGTGTACTCTCCAGATCAATCACAAGAAACAAGCGTAACTGGAGAGAAACAGGAGGGCTTTGTGCTTCAGGTTTTGTCTAATAAAAGCATTCAAGAGCATTATGTGGCCCAAACTCATTCTCTAGGATAGACTAGGTTTGCCAAACCCAAACGCACAGTGTTCTGTTTTGTTGGGTCATCAGAATTATTAGAAAAGAATTATCATTAATCTGTGTTGACCTTAAACAAATCATTAGTCATGGTCATTTCTCTAGCAAACTGAATTTATTTGGGAGTAACAAAGAATTGCCATTGGAGACATGGTCTAACGCTGAACCATGCCCAACTCTCAAGAAACGAAGGAGAGGAAATTTACAGAGGAGAAGAGAAAGTTTTTGACCTGTGCAATTCACTTAGGGTTTGAGGGCTCCCTCTTCTAAACTCCCAACTTCATTTTAAATGAGGTTTCTATCCATTTTTACATAAGAAATTCAATTTACTTAAATTTGAAAATATCACTGAGCACTAATATGTCCGAGTATTTTTTTTGGCACATTTTCAGGGTATACTTTCTTCCAAAATAAAATCTAGAAAGTGGAAGCCACTTGTAAACAGTTATGGCAGGACCACAGATTGACTGAGAAAGTAGTAACTAAAAATGATGTACAAGAATGGCTTTAGCATTTATCTTTTAAGAATTGACTCACAACTAATAATGAAGAATTAACTTGGTTAACTGGCTCAAAAACAATAACGTATTTTGTTTTACCCACATGAGTTTACCTCCAGGACAGTTGCAAGTTAACCCTTTATTTTTGGTAAATGTTCATTTAGGCTTATTGTATTCCCTTTTCATTTATTAGTCCTTTACCTGACTGCGTAGAAGAAACAGAACTATTTACTGCTTTTGCTTTCATTCACATGGTCACTTGCATTTATAAAAACAAATCTTAGCATATCAGAAAATGGTGCCCTGACAAGCTGTGAGCGATGACAATAATTCCACTAATGTAGTTGCCAAATATACTAATTAACTAATTATCCTAATGATGATTCAGTTGTCTGATAATCACCTCCCCCAAGGACCACACACAGTCAATCTACACAGCAGCACTGTCCTCTCTAGACACATCTGCTTTCTCCTCTCAGTAAAAACTATGTAATGTTACTTCATTAGCATAAAATAATCATCATAGCTGAACAGACGAAAAACAGGACTGCTACAGGGCAATCAAGGACACTCCTACTTGAGGTGCTGAATCTTGTGTTCATTTCTCTGATGATGGATGGAGACTCCAAACCTGCATCCTCCTAAAATAGCAGAGTGAATATTGAAAGAAGAATAATGTTGACTTAAGTGTCCAATTTTCTTAAATCAATGGGCACATTGCTTGATAAAAATATGTTGAAAACACAACCAAGTGATATCTTTACACATTTGCTGGCAAATGCTTTTTATTTCCTTTCTAAATTCTCAAGTCACAATGGCTTTCATAAGGTGATTGAATTTTAAGGCATCATTTGCTAGTTTATTTTGTTCATTAGATTCTACATCTAAGTGAAATCATATGGTAGGGGAGGCAAATGGTGATGGAAGAAGACTTGACTTGGGGTGGTGAACACGCAATATGGGATGTAAATGATGTGTTATAGAATTGTACACCTGGAATTTAATTTTATTAACCAAGTTCACCCCAATAAATTCAATAAAAATAATTTTTATAGAAGTATAATTTGCAATGGAAAGGTATTTACCATATCTCAGAAATAAGATAACAAAACACTTACTTAGTGGGTGGAGGTATTTACATTTGAGTGCTCCAAAAATATTAGAAGCCAAGACAGGAGGAGACACCCAAGATACTTGTTGGGAGAAAAGTTTTTGGTAGACAAAGGGGAAAGGAACAAGGTTAGGCCAAGAGAACTTTCAGAAAATAATTCACGTCTGAGGCCAAGAGAACTTTCGGAAATAATTCACGTCTGACATGTGTAGAAAGAGATTCAGACTGCAGTCAAATCCTGAGAATCACTCATCCAAGTCTATGAAAAGCTCTGAGCAAAGATTACCCCACGGAATAGCCATGCTGAATTCAGTCATCCAAAGTGATCTGAAAGAGCGTGGACTTGACTTCTGTGCTGCGTTGGATCCTGAACATGTAGTAGGAGTACTATGTCCACTAAATATAGTCTGAGAAGCAAGCTCTCTATTGAGAGACCTCGTCAGATGATTCATGAGGCTGCCATCCAAGGAGAGTGAAACTTGCAAGGATACTTAAGCAGCCACAGCTTTGTAAATGTTTCAAAGGTCCCCTTTAAGGATAAATAGAAGGGATTTTACATTTTGCAATTGGCCAATAAGATAGAAACCCACAGCCCTCTCTGGTACAACATAAAAATTGACAGGTAGGGAAGTACCAAAGAGATTTCAGAGTTGCAGTAAGAACAGAGGCCATTACATTTATTCTTTAAAAGGCTGGATAGTAAGTATTTTTGGTTTTCATGCTGCACAGATTCTGTTTCAAATACTCGACTATGTCTTTGTAGAGTGAAAGCAGTCTTAAACAATATATAAACAAATGGGGTGGCTGAGTTCCAATAAAACTTTTCCCCAAAACAGTGGTGGGCCAGGTTTGGTCCACAGACCGTAGCCAGTCAACCATTGATGTAGAATAATGTACTAATTAGATGTTCTGTATGTTTGTTATCGCTGTACATGGTCAGTGGTAGTGATTGACCAACAGGTGACAATTTCCGTCTAAGATGTACAGAAGCAAAACATTGGAAGTATATATTCTCTTTGAAAAGTTGTAATGTTGCTTATTGAAGAAAGTATCTTTGGAACATCACAAAGATGGATGAAATTTGTCTGTGTCTTAGGAACACGGAAAAAGTTCAGATAAAGTCCATGTAGCTATATATGCTTCCATGGAACAACTAAGCATATAAGAGTAAAGAAATGAAAAAGCCATATAAGTATCCCAATATTTTATTTTTTATTACGGCATGTATTGAAATGACGCTATTTAACAGAAAAAGATAATTCACACTTATTTGTATAAGAATTTGAATAAAAACTGGAAAACAAAATACAGTAGTTATGAAGTATAAAGTTATCGTTTTTAGGGGGAAAAAAGAGTTACCAGTTACCCAAGTGAATAGATAATCCTCTGATTTAATGTGTACTTTCCTGAACTAGAACCTAACTCAGGTGTACGTAGCTTATTTAGAAAGGAATTCCCAAGAAGTAGAAGTAGAAGAGTGAGAGGAAAATTTCAGACAAGGCTGCAGATGTCGAAGCTGCCATGGTAGAAACATGGACTCACTTCTTCTGGGACCAACAGGAAATCGTGCCTGCCACCCAGAACTGTTCATCAGAAATGAATTCTGAGATTCAGTTGTCTACACACCAAGTGGGCTCCCAGGTGATCAGAGAAGTCCCTGTGTGAGAGGGTGGAAAGTCCCTCGACTACAGTGATACTGGAAATGGACTCCAACAACTCGTGATGAATCTGAATTCATAGAACACTGTCTACAGTGGTCAGAGCTGAAACCAGAGATGGGCCAGCATATGTGATGCAGGGCACCCAAAGTGTCCTTGTGTTTACCATGCACTCTGTGTATTGTCAAAGGATCATATACCTTTTCTCTTCATTTGGAAGCTGTTTATATTGCTTTCATAGGTACAAAAGAGGTACCTATGTTCCCTGTATTATTAGAATAAGCAGTGGAGTTGTTACATTTTTTTTTTTTTTTTTTTTTGCACTTGGAACTGGCAGGCTTTAATAAGGAGGTCCCACCCCTTTCCATCCACTTTTTTTTTTTTAAGATTTTATTTTGTTTATTATTTTTAGAAAGAGGGGAAGAGAGGGAGGCAGAGAGGGAGAGAGACATCAATGTATGGTTGCTTTTCACCTGCCTCCAGCCACGGACCTGACTGGAGACCTGGCTTGCAACCTAGTTATGTTGCCCTGGCTGGGAATCGAACCTGCGACCTTTGGGTTCACAGGCCGGCACCTTATCCACTGTGCTACCAGCCAGGGCTCAGTTGTTACATTTTTTAAGATTAGCATTCATTCACTGCAATAGTAGAGAGAGCAGATTATAGATTGTAATGTTGTAGCAATGGCTGAGCACTAATCTCTTCACAGATTTATTCCTATAATCCAAATACCAACTTTATGCCATTACATATGTTCCAATTTTAAAAAATGAAATTAAAGAAAGAAAGCAAAGGTGTCCATATTTATTTCATGTTATCTTTGAAATTGTTGCTACTATATCTGCAAGGTTTCCAGACTCTAATTTTTATAATAGTATGGACACTTTTTGTTCCATCTTCTAATTGTGTAAAAAGATCTCATTTTTGTGGAATACACATTATTGACTTAATTTTTCCACTAGTCCTTTTAACTAACTCAGCATAACTCCATAAGCAATTTATCTTTTTTTAAAACTATTTCATTTCCCTAACCAGAAACTTTCCTAGTTTACAATCAATATGGAAAAAAATATATTACTTTAAAATATGAGAAGGATTGACCCTTTTGCCCTTATTCCTGACCAAATCTTGCTTGTATGACTCCATGAGCAATTCGATTATAAAATTCCACCTGAAAGTCAACCAAATGCAGTCTACATGGGATGGTATTTATTAACAGAATTATATTCTTTTAGAGCCAGATTGATAAACATATTTCCAATGGGAAACCAGCTCTGATTAATTGGTAGTGGCTGCCTAGACATCTATGTTGATATGACTTCTCTCTGTAGGTTAAATGAGTAAGTGCTGCTTGGCCAATTATTGATCCTTGCCAAAGTACTGGTGGGTGTTCCAGAGTTAAATATTCACACACCCGCCCTGGAGAAATTTTAATGAAGGAGGCCAGGGAAGTCATTTCCTCCAGGAAACAGCCATGTGAACTCTGTTCATTAACCCCCATGTGCCTGTTTCTTTGTTTGTAATAGGAACTAAAATCCTTGCCTAGCAAAGGGATTTTACTTTGTCTTTTCTTTTTTTTTTGCAGGTTGGGGGAGGTGGAGGTAGAGAGGTGGATAAGGAAAGCAAACTTAATACGTTTTTTCTTAGTAGATTGCCTAACACAAAGTAAGAGATAGAGAAGCATTAGTTCTAATTGTTACAATTATAATAACCATGGCCATGCAGGCCATCAGCATGATCTGTGCCAGTATCATTGTGCTAAGAACTTTACATTATTTGGGGGTTTTTTCTTTCCTCACCATAATGATGTAAAATCACTGAAAATAATTTTTTTTTTTTTGCACAATTAGATAAATGAAGGCAACTGTTGTGAAGGTTGCCTCACATAAGATGACAAAGTGAGTTTTGGGACAAGTAGACTTAGCTCTGTCATAAACAACTGACTATTGTAACCTCTGTTATCCAGGAGCATGCATTTCTTCATTCTTACAGTAGCATGTTTTAGAAGTATAAATAAAATCATATAAGTTTGTTTGAACAAAGTATTTCCTTTGTTAAGAATAAATATTTTATTCTATTTATTATTTTTAGAGAGAAGGGATAGGAGAGAGGCAAAGAGGGAGAGAGACATCACTGTATGGTTGCCTTTCATTTGCCTCCAGCTACACACCTGGCTGGAGACCTGGTTATGTGCCTGTGCTGGGAATTGAACCAGTGACCTTTGGGTTCGCAGGCCGGCACCTTCTCCACTGTGCCACCAGCCAGGGCTGAACAAGGTATATCTTAAAGCTCTATTTGTAATTATTTAAACTTGTGATCAGTAAAATGAATGTAGGATTAACCTACAATCAAGGATTTTCTTACAATACGTATATATTCATTAGGAATAAGGAAAACAAAATTATATTAACCATTTTAGATAGATATTAAGTATGCACCCATTCTGCAACTTTATCCCAGAAGGTTGGAACTGACAGAACATATCATTAGGACACACAAATACCCCTGAATTTGAAAGTCTATGAGCAACTTCTTGACGAACATCTACCTTAACTATTCATGATATAAATTTAAAATGTCTATTTGTGGTCAGGGCAGATTTAAAATTATAACACAGTATCACAGTCCTAGTTTTCTTCATTGTCAAGCAATCACTTAAAAAAATAATAAAGCCCCTGTTTCTTTCAGTGTCTTGAAGGATATGTAAGATATTTTGATTCCTCTCAGCAACTTCCTTAATTTTCTAATTTCAGTGACTATTTCATATTTACTGTAGCTCAATTTAGATGCACCAACACTTCTGGTCTCTATTTGGCTCCTTTGGAAACAGCCCTGGATCCAACCCTTCCAAAAGAACTTCTAATGCTCATTCTTTATGATAAACTTTATTGAACAGTGGGGTGATATGATCACAAACAGTTCATTACAAGAGTAAAATTGAATAATAGATATGCTTATTCTTAAAAGTCCAGCTGTCATTCAGACCATAAGGTATGTGTGGCTTGGGGTTTCTTTCCATTATTTTCTCAACCTGTTTCACCATGGCTGTCTTTAGAGTGGAAAGTGAACGTTGAACTTTAACCAATGTATCTGGTCTCTTTTCTCTCTGCCAAACGTAGGCTGGACCTTCGTTCACAAATCCCAAATATTATTAAGGAGCGTAACTAAATTGTCCCTAAATACTCATGGCCAGGAGGACTGTATCTATTAGTAATACCAAAAATAGCAGAACCTCTGAAATAAACGCCCTTCTCTAAGCAAATAGCAAATTTGAAGAATGTGGCTTCTTTTCCCCATCATCCTTCACAAGCAGAAGAGAGCACTTTATGGATTTATCTTACCGGGTACAAAGCTATTCTATTATTCCCTTTTTGAAAGCCAAAGTGCCTACAGGAAGCTTTGGTTTATTTATTAATGCTGAAATTTCCTTTTCCTTTCTTTGAATTTCAGGTTTGCAAGGGGCCTTAGAGAGCTAATCTAAAATAATGCTTTTCTCTCTCTCCCACAGCACCTTTGTCAGGTCTTGTACCAGATGATAAATTTCAGAGCTTTGGGTTGTTCTGTTGCCTCACAGGCTAACTTAATGTTTAAAATTTTTCACTTTAATTGATCTTTTAACTATATTTTTGGATTTTAGTTACATGCATAAGTGGCATTTAGTTATGCCTTTAAAGCTAAAAATAAGAGTAAACTAAGCACAACTTCATTTCAGAGGTCCTAAACATCTGATTCCAATTCTCTATGATTTTTCAGTAAAAAAGCAATAGCTGTGTATGTAGGGTAGGGGGAAATGATAACAAAGAAAATAAATATGCATGTAAATTACAAAGAACACCCATAAAGGTATATGTAAACAGTATTCAGGAATGGCATGAACTGATTGACAAAGATGTATTACAGTGGCATTAGTCACAGATGCAAAAAATGTACAGGATAATTAGAAATAGTCTTTGGCATATTGACTGACCATTAAAAATGAAATTCATTTTAATAAACCTATAATTAGGATACTGTGCTATGATGGATTTGTTTATGAGCTTCTTTCTCTTTCCTTTCTATGCCCATAAACTCATGTCCTTCACAGACAGAAAAGAACAAAGGTGCTTCTAATTTCAGTGGTTGCTTGTTGTTGATGTTGATGTTGTTATTTTCAATGCTTAATAATTAGGAGAAAAACTGGGTGTGATCTGAATTAATAAATATATTGACTGGGTTCTTTTGTAAATAGGTGAAACTGCCCAAATATTTCAATAAGCCCTTTAAAACTTCTATTCAATATTTTTCATAACATATATTCAAATGATACAAACATAATGTAAAATTAGTAAAAATAATCATTAACTATTCAGAAGGTTTTGAAATCTTAACATAATATATTCATTGGCTTTTCTAATAGCTTAATAACTCATCAGGTCACAATGATATTTTCCTCTTCTTTAAGACCTAGAATTAAGTCTAGAATACACTAAAAGACAAAGTCTTCTATCTTTTGGTTACCACTATACTTTGCAAAAGTCAAAAGAATTAGTTGACCAGTTGATTATGTGATGAATTGAATATGTTCATCATAATATCCAATTATATCCAATTTTTACTTCTTCCTGATGATATATAAATTTGTTGATTGGTGTATCAGGAAAATTTTGAAATTTCATTTAAAAATATTTTGACAGTGACTTTAGAAAGCCATATTAGTATTTGTGAGGAATAGTCAGAAATGGGGACACATCTGAAACCATTAAGATTATTTACATTTTAACACGTTCTAATTATTTTATCTGAACCTGTAAAATCTGTGTTCTCTGAATATAAAATATAAACTTGTTATACCAACCTTGGTGCTCAGGAATATATGTATATATTTTATTACTGATTTAACATATTTGAAAGCAGAATTATATTTAGAAGGACCTACCTTGGGAAAATTACCAATTGTGTATTGATATAAAAATTCATTATACCTTTCAGTAAGTGTTTTAGCAGTAATTAAGGTTTTTAAAATAAATCTCTTAAAAATTTTTTCCAGATGTATTTTGCAATGTTTGTATATGTTAGAATGAGCAATAATTCTAATTAAATGACAGATGATAAAAACATGAGCATTCCTAATAACATGAGTTATGCTTCAAAAATAGATACTCTATTTTGAGTGTGTACTTCTCTCATTTCTAAATAACTTTGTATCAAATGGCATTTTTCAAATATTAAAATACTTATCCATGCCTAAATGTTATCAAGACGTAGTAACAAAATTTAGCCCTGGCTGGTGTGGCTCAGTGGAATGGCGCTGGCCTGCAAACCCAAAGGTCGCTGGTTCAGTTCCCCAGCCAGGGCACATAACCAGGTTGCAAGCCAGGTCTCTAGCCAGGTCCATAGCTGGAGGCAGGTGAAAGGCAACCATACATTGATGCTTCCCTCCCTTTCTTCCTCCCTCCTTGCCCTTCTCTCTGAAAATAATAAATAAAAAATTTTTAGAGCATTCATTAGTATTATATTAGGTAAAAAAAAACAAAAACAAAACAAAACAAAAAACACTATAAGAGGAATTGCAAGGATGACAATTTTCCTCAAGGTGATTACACTATATATTACATGACAGCAAACCTACAAAGGAGGCATTTAACTGGTTTTGGAAATACTTTGAAAAAAATATATGAAAAAATATTCCTGCTACCAAATTAAAAAAGAAAAAAGGTTTTGGTTTGAGGGATCTCTTATAGGTACTGAAAATATTTCATTAGAGTGATCTGTGTAGCTGGAAGAAATGTCAGGAGCCTTTTAAAACACATGTGTGTTCACATCAGTATTACTAAAAACAAGTCTCAAATAGGGTTCACCTGTAGGAGCTCTCTTTCTCTCCCCACATCACCCAAGTGTGTTAAATCATACAAAGAGAAAATGAACAAATAATTCACTCCGACGCTGGAAAGCAATGTTGCAGAATACCTGAGAGAGAGAGGCCGCTCATCAGGAAGTCCAACCAGGCATTAAGAAATTAATGCTGAATAACCAAGAGGACAGGAACCTGCTGCAGTTGTTTGGTTCAGTGCTTCATGGGGCCTGGCTCACACAGAACACATAGGCTTCTGAAATGTGAGGTGGATGACACCTCCTTACTTAGTCTTTGTTTTGTCTCTGAAGCAATAATTGGTTGTTGAAACGAGTTGCTCACAGTACACTTAGCATTTAATATCCCAAAGTGCAGGCTAGAGAGGACTGGCTGTTATTTTTGCAATGAATCTGGTGGCTTCTTTTGTGGTTGGTGGCATTTAAAGCCCTCTTTGGGAGGGACAATGGGACTGGAATAAAGTATGACAATTCCCCTAGAACATTTTTGGAGTTCCGGGGAGAGGGACTTGATCTTGAAGAGGGTTAAAGAAGAGAATGTATCTGAAAAAGCTCAGCGGACTTGTTTTATTCTCTAGCCAAACATCCCTTTTGTTTTTTTTTTTTTTTTTTTTTTTAAAGATTTTATTATTTCCAGAGAGAGAGGAAGGGAGAGAGGCAGAGAGGGAAAGAGACATCAATGTATGGTTGCGTTTCACCTGCCTCCAGCCACAGACCTGACTGGAGACATGGTTTGCAACCTGGTTATGTGCCCTGGCTGGGGAATCGAACCTGCGACTTTTGGGTTCGCAGG
>PVIW01007273.1:0-52197 GCA_004026585.1 Noctilio leporinus | reverse complement strand
ACCCACAGCAATATTTATTTTTCACTCGCTATGCAGATGCTTTGGAATTTCTTTTGAGTGTGGACATCTTTCCACAGAATGTAGAGACATTTTTAATAAGATGCTTCAGAATGTCAATATCTAGATAGAAATTCCAGGGCATTAATATTTGCAAGTGACATGCCCTTACTTATGTCAGCATGCCCAGACTAATTCACCATGTGTTATGCACAGATCACAAGATGGAAATCACTAATCTGCGGAAATTCTTTTCTCAAATACCAAAGGAATAATGATATCAGTGTCTGACAATACATTTTTTTCTATCACTGTTTATCTAGCTATACTTGACCACCCAAAGTGGCCATTTTGATGATGGTAAGAGTCCAACTGTAACAAAGTTTGAGTTATATAATACATTTTTAAAAACCCCTGAGAACAATTACTTGTAAGTGTTTTAGGACTGTTGAAATGTCCATTGGGATCAATATGTAATCAACATAATAAATTGCGGATAATACTTCAATTGCATCCAAATATTTATTGAACACCTTTCAGGCACACTTGCTTCCTAAGTGTACATAGACATATAAAGGTGCTTCTGTCATGAATAAGACATGTGCATCCTTTGCCTAGAATTATCCTCTTCACATGTGAGCATGGCTCCCTCCCTTCAATCCTTCACCAGGGCATTGCTCATACCTGACCATCTGTGATCTGTATGACTAAGGAGGTTTTATTCACACAGATTACAGTGTGGATGATTACCATGTGTATGATGCTCTCTGGAGTTGCGTGATATCCCAAGGCTCGTATGAGTATTACACACATGTCACCCCTTGAAAGAGACCTTTCCCAAGCACTGTTTACAGCTGAAATGCCCCTCTCCAAAATCTGCTTCCCTGTTCCCCTCTTAGCATAAATTAGCACATATCTCTGTAGTACATACAATATATTTTCCTTAATGTTTTCACTTATGTTTACTTTGAGAATATAAATTCCATGAAGGTATGGGTTGTTGTTTATTTTTCTACAGATGTATTTCTACCATCTCAACCAGTGGTGCACAGGCAATGAATATTTTCTGAGTCAGCAAATACTTGGTACTGTATCTTATATTGAGTGTATAGTTGAGGAGGGTGGGCAGGAGGGGAGCAACAGAGACAGAGATGGAAGAGACAGAAAGAGGGAGAGCGGGAGAGAGAGATTTAACTTAAAAGATCTCATGGTGTAGATGCGAAAAGAGATAAGCAAAAACTTCACATCAGGATGACAGAGACAATGGAAGGAGATCCATGGTATCGATGTAGAACTCCAATGGCTGTAAAGCAAAACACCAGCAACATTGGCATTAATTCAAAAGCTAGAAGTACAGATAATGGTGCAGGAAGAAAAGTATAATTTAGGATATCCTCATCCTTTTTAACAGTCATTACCAAAAAGAATTGTTTCCTTGAAATTGTGGTATAGAGAATGTTTATAATTGGACAGGACTAGCAATTTCCTTCCTTTGATGAGTTCAACATGTACATAAAACCCATCCAACTATGAGTATGTTTATCATAGAAGGTTCTATAGTTAAGCTAGTATGTGAGGGATAATTGGATAAGAATAGGATTGAGGAATCATTAAAAGATGTAT
Source organism: Noctilio leporinus (assembly GCA_004026585.1). Taxonomy (NCBI): domain Eukaryota; kingdom Metazoa; phylum Chordata; class Mammalia; order Chiroptera; family Noctilionidae; genus Noctilio; species Noctilio leporinus. The sequence continues at coordinate 50,577 of PVIW01007273.1, read as the reverse complement.
ATTACTGATACAAATGATTTTAGATAAAATTGTTTGCTTATCACATGTCTATATCAAAGTTAAAATAGTTTTTCAGTTTTTCATTAGAATTTTTTGTTTACTACTTCTAAGGAAGAAATGATAACAACTATGTCATTATTTTTATTTTTTCTACGTGAAGCAATTGACACAAGTGTGAGAATGGCAAAAACGTGTGAACATTACATTTCAAATAACTCTGGCTGGTATAGTTCAGTGGATTGGTGCTGGTCTTCGAACCAAAGGTGACTGGTTCGATTCCCAGCCAGGGCACATAACCACGTTGCAAGCCAGGTCTCCAGCCAGGTCCGTAGCTAGAGGCAGGTGAAAGGCAAGCATACACTAATGTCTCTCTACCTCTCTGCTTCTTTCCCTTCCTGTCTCTCTGGAAATAATAAATAAAATCTTTTTAAAAAAATAATAAAAATAATAAACAAAATCTTAAAGAATATTTCTCTTTAGTATCAATAGAAATCTGTGGTTCCCAACTGCAGTATGTAATTTTACTTAGAAAAAGTTACCAAGAAAAAGTACTATAATTCTAAATAAATAAGCTCCCATTTATTTTATATGCATTTTAATATGGACACCTTTTATGTGTGTTTATTTGATTGCACAATTAGTATCCCATTAATCACATAATGTCCCATGATGTAATTGTTAGAGTTGCATTCCTGACAGAAGCCTCTTTCTACAAATGCATTCAAATGGAATTCTTACCACATATTTGATTGTGGTTTTATATTGTGAATCTATTTAAGTTACGACAAAAGTTCCAGTTATCTCTTACCATTAGTTATTTACTTAATAGCCCATGTCAGACAACCCACCAGTGTAGCCACCATTAAAATGTTTTTTGGAATTCAAAATGCGTTCCAGTCTCTCAATGTTTTTAACCAAATGAGCGTGTCTGGCTACGGTGGTTGTCACTGTCTGACTCACCATCTCCCACGAGTCCCTAGATTTTGCGGCCTGAACTCCACAGGCACATGTGCATTCTGAGGCTGATAGTATGGGGACCGAATATGAAAAGTCGTGCGTAACAGATCAGTATTTCTTCCTCTCTGTGTTCACGATCTGTCAGCTGTTGCTTAGAGCATGTCCCCCGCTTTGCTGCCTTCAGAGGACTGATGCCCGAAAGTATAATTACTCCTAGAGGCTTCAAAAGATGTTTGTTACTACATTGTTGATTTTGCACTTAAATATTAGCTTGTTAAATGTACGCATCTGTAGGCCTTTGGTTTTTATTAGTGTTTAAACATTAAAGAGCACAGGGAGAAAAAAAATAGAAATCAGCATGTTTAATAAAATACAAAAGTTTAAAGTCAAAGGTAGTCAACACATTAATTGAAATAGATTGTTCTCCCCCCAAAATTCGAGATTTTATAAATAATAGCTATTTTGGTAACGTGTTAAGGACATAGACACTTTATAAACCTTCGGTGGGATTTAAATTTGTATGTTCTACAATAAACCAATATAAAATAAGGATTTTAAAAATTCCAAACTTTTTATCAAAGTAATTCTGTGGCTTGGTATGAATCCTAAAAACATAACACAATGTTGTTTACTGCTATATTATTTAAAATAGCATTATTTCAAAGGTAATACAATGACGGAGAATGGTTATATAAATATTTTAGTAAAGAGACATGATATAATACAATGAAATTAGTTAAATACTCTTGCCAAAGAATATTTAACACCATGGGAAATATCTTGAACATTTCTAAAGAAAAAAAAAATGATAAAAATGTGAAAAAGTTACTACTTTTTACAACCAGGACCCTGGCTGGTGGCTCAGTGGGTAGGCGCCTGCAAACCCAAAGGTCACTGGTTTGATTCCCCAGCCAGGCCACATAACCAGGTTGCAAGCCAGGTCTCCAGCCAGGTCTATAGCTGGAAGTGGCTGAAAGGCAACCATACGTTGATGTTTCTCCCCGTTTCTGTGTGCCTCCATTCCCTTCTCAGTGAAAATAATAAGTACATTTTTTTAAAAATAAAATAAAATAAAATAAAAACCAGAATGACACATACGAAAGTTAGTAAGTGTCTGCGATGTGTGGGAATATATGAATTTTACAGAGCATATCACTTACAGTTGTGACTACATTTTCCACATTTTTTGTGTTTGTATGTTTTAACTTTTCACAAATTTTTAAAATAAATATCTTAAAAATTGCCTCATTATTGCAAAGCTTTGTTTCTTTTTTAAACACTCTCCTACATTTAAATAAGTACATTTTTCAAGTTTTTATTTATTTATTTTTAGAGAGAGGGGAAGGGAGGGAGAAAGGAAAGAAGGGAAACATCAATGTGAGAAGGAAACATCCACGGGTTGACTTGCGCACGTGCACCCACCAGGGACCAACCCACAACCCAGGCACGTGCCCTGACCTGGAACCGAACCAGCCACCTTTTGCTTTGCTGGGTGATGCCCAACCAACTGAACCACAAGGGTTAGGGTCAATACATATTTTTCTTAAGTAGGGTTTAAAATGTTCAGTCACAGTATTAAGTCAAAAAGACTTCAGAAGTAATGCCGTGAAGAATTATAAACTAGAATAAAATGCCTGGAATTGTAAGGTAAAAGTCACATTTATGTCTAATAATATGAATTAGAAATGTATGAACTTTTACACGCTTGAAAGTATGAACCTTTTTGTAAGTTTTAATACTAATGCTTACCATTTAGTTAGGGCTCAGTATGTATCAAGCTTACTGTTAGTGGTTTACATATTTAAACTCATCTAAATCTTAAAAAAACAGGTCCAGAACTAGAATTGAAATAGTGAGGCATGACTTTGGTACAAACATAATGCCGTCAATACAAGCTAATTTATGAGTGGTGGATTACTCTGTGTCCAGCCTCAAAGACCAAGTATGTGACACAGTCAAGTAAATGGCTGTAGCATATAGTTTACAGGGTTTCACTATGCACCTGTCAAAATGCTACTTACTGCAGTCTAATGATGATTTCCCTAGTGTTTCATAACTAACTGGCTTTGTAAGTAGGTGTTGCAATCCTACGTGATGTATTTTGTAGAGTTTTGGGGAGGACCATGGCCTAAAAATTAACTCCCTAACCTGTTCATACTTATGAAAGTGGGACACATGGCTTTAATAAAGAATAAAGAATAACATGGCTAAATCTTTCAATATTTGTTAAAAACAAAACAGAGTGAAAATCATGTAGAATGAATGAGTTGTGAAACTGTTCAGGCAAGAGAAGGGACCCATATGGTTGCCTAATCAATGCAGATTTCGTCATCTAAATCCATTTTGGAAAAACGGAACTTCCACTTATACTATTTCCTTCTTATTTAAGAATTCTCAAGATTTTGCTGAAAGTAAAACAGTAGTAAAGTTCTGCTATTCTGGAGAACTTCTTCCCCAGGTTCAACTTTTCTGCTCAATGAGCCTGTTAGCTAAGGTAGGACATTATAGTTTATGAGGGAATTAAAACTTATGCTAATCAAAGGAAATAGGGACATATATATTGGTTCATTTCATGCGCTCTCTTTAGGGAGTACGTGTGAAGTCACCGAGGGCACATCATTTCTGCACACATTCTGCGCTGCGAAATGTCCATCTGCCAGCTTCATCCCAGTTAGAAATTACCTGGACCAGCACTTTGCCAGCCATTTTCAATGAATCACACGCGATATGATGTGTTCTGTCTTTCCGTTTATAAACACTGACGGTGAATCTCTACATGAGAACAAATTGGTGGTCAATTGGTAAGCCAGTGTGGCATGGTACTGAAGCCAATCATTTTTAAGCAACTTAATTGCTTAAATTAATTCTGAATAAGACTCAAAGGCAGCGATGTTAACTTTGGGAATACCTCCTTCCTTGTTAACCACCAGGGTAACTTGAGGTTTGTGTTTGGAAACTGATTTTTATTATGGTTTAAGGTAGTTGTTTGAAAAGTTAGGGATAATGATTCAACCTAATGTTGATTCATTTTTGGAGAGATGTTGAAAGTGAAATCATCTTATTTAATGACCCCACTTCCTACCTATAGGAAGTGTACAAGTAAAAGTGGGGTCATTAAATAAAATTAGGGCTTTGGGTTGAATATTCAGGAATTTTGGGTAGCATTTGCTTTAATGTACTTAAAATTAGATGGAAACAAGAATAAATAATTATCTTAAATGGTGTTTGCTCTTTTGCTTCTTATATGTGGTTTTAAAATAAATACATTTGTAAAGCAATAAGCATTACTTTTTCATTTTGAATGTATTTTCCCTAATATGTTAAATGAGGGTATAAGTTTTTAAAACTTTTACTTGAAGAATACACTTGTACTCCTCTAAATCTCTCAAAAGATTTTTATCATAATCTTTTATGATATTAAAAGTGTTAACATAGCCCAATTCTGCAGATATTCAGATTCACACACACACACACACACACACACACACACACACACATACACAAACACACATACACACGAACTTTTCCCCTAGAAGAGATTCTTAACTCTATTCTACTCTGAATTTCTTTTTCTCTGAGATTTTTTTTTCTTTTTCCCTTCAATTAAAACTCATCTTTCTGTAGCTTTCAATGAGAAAGAGCTTGGAGCACCTTCTATGACTAAAACCATTTTCATATTTTTTTAAAAGATTTTATTTATTATTTTCAGGTAAAGGGTTAGGGATAGATGCAGGAAGGGAGAGAAGCATCAATGTATGGTTGCCTTTCACCTGCTTCCAGCTACGGACCTGGCTGGAGACCTGGCTTGCAACCTGGTTATGTGCCCTGGCTGGGAATTGAATCAGTAACTTTTGGGTTCACAGGCCAGCACCTTGGCCACTGTGCCACCAGTCAGGGCTAAAATATTTTTATTATATGGCCTTGCAGGGCCTTTAACGGGGCAGATAATTTAGATTGGAAATAATTTTCAATCGGGTTATGGCAGGAATCACTTCACTATTTCTAGTACACATTACTGACAGCAGTTGTCAGTCTCTATTACATGTAAATATGTTTGTTTTTCTCATCCAGAAGTTCTCAGAACATATTTTAAAATGCATTTTCTATGAAATTTTATAATTATGTAGCATGATGTTAGTCTTAGTTGTTGTGTTGTGTCTTTTATGGGCATTTTTAAATTGGGAAATCAAGTTCTTCAGTCTGCGCAATTTTCTAGTTTTGTACTTGATTATTTTTACCTCTGGTTGTGGATTCACTTTCTGAAAGGCCTCTGCAGCAGTTTTACTTATTTATGTTTTCCTTCTGCAGCAGTTTATACATTGGCTCTTTACACATGGGCTGATTGCCATTTATTATTTTTCAATTGCAGATTATTAGTCTGCTTCTCTAGACAGGCTCTACGAATACATGCAAGCTAGCCTCAGCCCATACGATTAAAATAGAAAGTTTTGGAAAGTTGATGGAATTCTCATCCTTCATACAGTTTTACAATGGGGCTAACCAGAATCACTTTCTCATTTATTTGACAAGAACAACATTAGAAGATGTGATTGGTAAACCCATATGTAGTGCAAAGGGAGGGAGTCAAGTTGGTTGTCCCAGAATAACATGGTCTAGTTTCACAAATGTCATATGTATTCACCGTTTTTAATAACACACTTCTTTTTTACACTTTCAAAATTTATAACATTAGTAATCTACTAGGTAAAGTACAGTGCACCTCTGGTCCTCATTACTAGCCTTGGTTTTTATAATTCACCAGGACTCTCCTGGTTGAGCAGGTAGTCACATCCACAGCTAATATTCCTTATAGTGAAATGATAAAAAAGACTAATCAGCAAAAGAAAGGGAAGACAGGCTGAAGTCCTGCGGAAATTAGATGCAAACTTCCAGTCTCTTCCCAGCTGAGTGACAAAGAATGCACTTCATTCTCCCAGCAAGAAGTAATGGAACACATGGAAATGCCAGGTTTTTACTGAAGGCAGATCATAAGCCCCCTTTTGCTAGCTTGCACCAAAAATCACGACCCCTGGAAGGAAACTGGGCATTCACTATAAAATCCTATTGTTTGCAAAAGGAGGTTAGGTGTAATTTAAGCATCCTCCTACCTGTTCGGGAAATCACTGAATTTCCCGGGAAATCACTGAATTTCCCCGGAAATCCAGTTTCCAGGCATCAGCCAAGGGCCGATCTTGCAAGCCGGTCTTTCTCAGATTAACAGCCATAAACCTGATATAGGCACCTTCTTCTCTGCACATGGTTTTTAAGTTCTTAACCTTAGTTCTGTATACAAGCAATTTTAATACCACCAGTCATTTCGCACACCACAATCTCTCTCATCTTGATCTCTGTATTTTAACTTAATGTTTATTGAATACATTTTATCGAAGTGTTGCATCGAAAAAGATAGAGAAACCTGTACAGAACAAAGCTTCAGAGCCCTGGCCCTGGAGTTGTGACTTCTTCAGACACAATCCCTACTTTGTGTGTGTTCTTGGCCACGTGACTGAAACTATCTCTCTCCTCGCTTCTGACAAGAGCCCCGATCATTTTTCACTTTCATTCCTGGTTTGAGTTCATCTTGTCTTGAAGTAATAAAACCACAGTATATAAGGATTTTTTTTTTCTGTCTGAATTTTTTTCTGCATTTTAAGTCCTCCTTATGTGATTTTATTTTACTTTATTTTAAAAATATTTTATTTATTATTTGTAGAGAGAGGGAAAGGAGAAAGGCAGAGAGGGAGAGATGCATCAATGTATGGTTGCCTTTCACCTGCCTCCACCTACGGATCTGGCTGGAGACCTGGTCATGTGCCCTGGCTGGGAATCGAACCAGCGACCTTTGGGTTCTTGGGCTGGTGCCTCATCCACTGTGCCACCAGCCAGGTGTATGTGATTTTAAAAACCAACATCATCTGTTGTATCCTTTTGTGCCTTTCAGTCTCTGTTCATAGTGTCTTCACAGGTGCCCCTCACCTTTCCTCCTCTCTCACTCATCACCACCTGAAGCCAGGTGTCCTCAGGCCTCTGGCTGGCTGCTCCTACTTGTAAGTGCAGGGCAGGGAGGAAAATTGGGTTTCCCAGACATCTGTAATAGAGATCTTTTCTAAATTTCCCCACCACCACTGCCCAGACATGTCTTCTAAGGGCGTGTTCCCATGCTGTTCTCAGGGATTTTCCTGTTGATGCTGACTACAGCCTATATCCCAAGTCCCCAAATATCTGACCACAATGGCTTCTGCTTAACTACACTTGAGACAAGTTTTTTTTTCATGACTAGAATCCCTGATTTTCCTTTCTAATTTTTTAAATTAAATTTACTGGGGGGACGTTAGTTAAAAAATTATTTAGACTTCAAGTGTTCAATTCTATAATATGCCATCTGTATATTGCATTTATGTGCCCACCATCCAAAGTCACATCTCATTCTGTCACCATATGTTTGACCCTATTTACTCTTTATTAAGCCCAACTTCCTTCCCTGCAGTAACCACCGTGCTGTTCTCTGTTTCCATGTTTTTTTGTTTGTTCATGTGTTGCTTTCATTTATATATCTCACACAGGAGTCAAGTCCAATTGTAAATTCTTCCTCTGCTTCTTTGAGATATAAATTGTTTTTCAGTCTCTTGTTAGTTTTACAATCCAAGAATATCTTTCTCTCAGGACCTGGTAGTCAACCCTTTAAAGTGTCACGATCAGGAAAGACGGCTCTTCTATCTTCCAAGCTCTGAGTGAGGGCAGGAGCTTAACTTCAGAAAGTGCCCACCAGCAAACACAGATGCACCTAATCACATGGGCCAGGGTCCCTCTCACACCCACCAGGCTTCTCAGCGGGCTCACCCCGTCACAGAAGGATGCTCCTGCTGTTTGCTTCAGTGCAGTTAGGTTTAATCTCTCCTGCTTTGAGAACACGACATGCAGCAATAGTTTTAAATAAAGTCTTCTCTGCCCACTTAACTCTGTCAGGGGCATTTTCTTAGGTGACACCAAGAATGTCCCATTTAGTTTTATACCTTTCCGTACTTTTCCTCCTCTATTTTATTTTGCGTATCATTTATTTAATTATATTGCTTATTGTTCAGCATTTGTCTGCCTCCTATTAAAATGCAAGCGTTGGGACCCTGGCTGGTGGCTCAGTGGAAATGTGCCAGCCTGCAAACCTAAAGGTCACTGGTTCGATTCCCAGCCAGAGCACATAACCAGGTTGCAAGCCAGGTCTCCAGCCAGGTCCCCAGATGGAGACAGGTGAAAGACAACCATACCTTGATGTTTCTCTCCCTCTCTGCCTCCCTCCCTTCTCTTCTCTCTAAAAAATAATAAATAAAATATTTTAAAAAATAAAGGATTCTTCTTAGTTTGAAACTTGGAATCAGAGATGTTTTCTAGTTTCATTGATGTTAGCTTTATCTTTTATTTTTCCATGATATTCTTGTTTTCAATCGGCTTTAGAGAAAGGAATAGATAAGAAATGTCTTTAGTACTAAATTATTAACACAAAGACATTGTATTTCAAAACTAATTGACTTTTCTATTAAAATATATCCAAGGAAGATTTATCTAAGGAGCTCATTTTTATTCAGTCATTAAGCAATGTTTCTGACAGTACTTGCTCCTAGATAAACCTGGTTTTTCACTGTCATTTTAAAGGTTACATAAGCTGTGCCTAGAAGGTAGAGTCTTATTTATTTCTCTTCTTCTTTGACTAAATCAAAGAGGTAAATATTCAAAATAATTAACAGTTTTTCAGATTTGTTGGGGGTCATGGGTTTTTAATCCCTACTTTGTAACCCCGCCAACAGACCAATGCCCAGAGTACAAGGGCCCAAGGGGTCTCTTCAGCCAAGGACAGTGAAGATTGCCAACCCCAGTAGGGTGTGACCCGGGGACTGTGTGACTCCCAGCACAGGAGTGGCTATCCTTCAGCTCTGCCTCAAAACCTTTTATTCCTCTTAGTGATGGAAACACAGGATATTCTAGTCTGTGTAGCATTCACGTCCCTTATCAACTGGAAAAATATTTTTCATCATTAAAACTTATTTGGATCTACTAAACTGATGTAATCAGGGAGACTCTTGTATGCCTGATTTTGGAGACCCATGTCTTTCCAGAGGGCAAGTATGAGGTTCCATGATGTATTTGACAGATTTCTTCCAAATCACAACTATGAGAGTGACACTTACTTATAGGCATGTTGCCTCCAAGCACCGCCTCTAGAAAAATGTATTTAAATATTTCTATCCAGATCTATATCTATCCATCTCTACCTATCTATCTATCATCTATTTATCTGTTTACAAATAAGTTATGGCTTCTTGGTCTTAAGTCTCCATAATTTCCAAAGGCCCAATTGTAAATAAAACTACTTTCACTCCAGCCACACCCAGTTTTTTCATATCCCCTAAAGAGGACATTCTGTATTATTTCTCCACGCTTTTGAAAAACAAGTGTCTCTGCTTACTGAAAACTGCTGTTCTTTAAATATAGAGATCCAGGCTCCTGGGGGCCTCCAGGTTTGTATCATATGGATAAGCCTCACCCAATGTGGATACTTCTGGGACACACAAAATTTTATGGGGAAAAAACATAGTTCAGCCCTGGCTGGTGGCACAGTGGGTAAGGCACCGGCCTGCAAACTCAAAGGTTGCTGGTTCGATTCCCAGCCAGGGTACATAACTAGGTTGCAAGCCAGGTCTCCAGCCAGGTCCGTGGCTGAAAGCAAGTGAAAGACAAACATACATTGATGTTTCTCTCCCTCTCTTCCTCTTTCCCTTCCCTTTTCTCTGAAAAACAATAAATAAAATCTTAAAAGCAAACAAACAAACATAGTTCTAATTTTAAGACAGAAACACAACAAAATAAAAATTATAATTATGTTCAAATTTGCAGGTTACTCCCTATGAATGAAATAATATCCAAATAAAACCCTTTTTATTCCAGGTATCAAAGCCCTCTAGGCAAAGATCAAAAGCAGAAAATAGTTTTTAAAAAGCTGACTATACACTAAAGACAGTGAAAGAGAAAGAACGTTGCAGAGAACTGTAGAGATCAGTAAGAGAAGATCAGTAGGTTGGAGAGATTTCAGAAAAGCAGTGCTTTGCTCTGGATTGGATGCTATCTGGAAACAGTGGTAATTCCTTGACTGAGTACTTCAAGGTTTAGCTAGAAAACTCTAGGAGTGACTGAGGGTAACTGTGTAAAGGCAACTATAGGTAGATGGACCTTCAATGGGGGAAAGAGCTGTGAGCATTTTTATTAGTCAGGATTGGTGGATATTTGATTATTTTTGCAAAATATTCTTTATGAGTTCAGACATAACTATAGAGTCACCTGGTTCTTTTGCTTCATCAAGATCAAAGAGTGGGCCCCTTTGTCATTTGTATTCTGAGAATTTTTAGTTTCAATCGAACGCACACACCTAGTTGTGAACGGCAGGTTCGCTCCCGGCAGCAACAGGCCGGTTCCTGGCTGTCAGAGCTGCTGTGTTTTTGTGTATCTTTTCCAGAACTCTTTTGTGCCCCAAACTAGATGGAGTCTGGATGCAGATTATTAACCTATAATATAGAGATCTTCAGGATTGCTAAATTGTTGCCGATCAGAAGACTACTCAGAAAATGCAGCCATACTTGTATTATTTTTATCTCTCTTGTTTTCTTTTGTTGCAAGGCGACTTTATAAACGCTTGGACTTGACCATGGATGTGTAGTAGCAGCTAATATTGTGGGCAGGATATATCAGCCAACTTCAACACAGGTGATTATTTTAAAAAATAACAACAGTGTTCATCCCATGCTAGCAAATCTTTGTTTGCTGTAACTCTCTGGGTGTGTTTGATCTCTCCAAATGTTAGTGTGGTAGTTGGCCCTGAAACCTCTATTCTTGGATGGAACCAATAAAAATCATTGATTTTGTCATCTTCCAGAATCTTTATATCTTGGAGCAAAAATGAAAAGAGCTTTCAACAATTAATTTTTAACCTTAGGTATCTAAGTTTTCCAATTACACAAGGCAGTTCTAGAACTATTAGAGGAACACAATCTTTGATTTAACTTATTCTGATTTTGTAGCATGACAATTACCAATAAATGGTAGTATTTTTAAAGATGTATAAAGTACACTGTAATTTTTCCCAACAGCAAATGTATAAAATATAATGATTTGTGTTAATTTTGTATCACTTGTGTCAATTTATGGAACTCATTCACATCCTTCCTCATCACATATCTTTTCATTTTCCCATTTTTATAGTTACCTCCTGTTTTATTGTTTCTATTAGGTTGTTTCTATTTTTAATATTTTCATTTTTTATTAAATGTATTTGAATCTTAAACTTTAAAACTACAAACACTAAAAACTAATTTTACATGTTGTAAATCTGAAGATAGGATTAAGATAAATAATTTGAGATTAATTTAAGACTAATTTGGTTATCTAATAAGAATTACTTCACATTACTTTTAATAATGTTTAAGCTGTATTTTATCTAAAATTTTTGTATTAATCATAATAGCAAGATAAAAGGATAGATTATCCTTGGATTTTTGACTTTTAAATCAAAGAAAATTAATAAAATAAACAAATATGTCATCTCAGAGGCTATATATTATCACAAGAAATTAAAATATACACTTTTTAAAATGTCTTGGCTGGAATTACAATTTATATAATTTGTTCCATTATTATGTTCTGTAAGTATCAGGTAACTGGATAGGATATGCCTCACTGTCATTTTAAATATTTCCATTTAATCAGCAATAAGATAGACTGCTTTAATGTCCGATGGCTGAAACACAGGGCACATGATTTCAATTTTATGAAGAAGTCTCACAAACTTGGGGTAAAGTGAGGGTACTTCCCAAAGGTCCCCCACTCCCAAAAGTCCAGGTTGTGTCACTCTGCTTCCTCAAGACTTCAATGAACCCCTGTTTTCATTCACTGAAAGAAATACAAAGAGCACATTTTTGCTTTTATGAAAAAGCCCTGGCTACTGCTGCTGGTCCTTGGTAAAAGTGGAGTGGACTAAGGCGGCCCTCCAGAAAGCCAGGCACACAGCAGCTGTTCTGCACCAGTGGAAGTTTCTGAAGCTAACAGGGAGAAAGTTAAGCCTAGTTAAGTGAAGAGCACGCAATGCTCCAGACGCCTGCTCAGCCCAATTCCCTGAGGGCCTGGTTCTAGAAGGACCCTCAGAGGGTACTTCTCTGCATTAGGGTCCCCGGAGGCTTTGCAGTGACCGCCTCCAGGACAGTTTCTGTGACGCCTTCCAGGTTCAGGAGCTTCTTTCCCTGCTTGGGGATGTTTTCATACTTTTGAAATGAGTGTTTCCTCAAGATTTAAATTACACTTACTTTCAGGAAGTAAATGTGCTTCCTAGTCCAAAAGAGACAGCATATCCAACTAATATGAAGCAGTTATACATAATGCTATCCAAATTGTTTTGAGTGCGTTAATTTTATGATGTTCCGAGAGCCCCGTTTTTACATAAGTGTGATGTCTTTCTTTTGCTCATTACTTCAATTAACCTTATTCATGCATATTTTAATGCATTTTTTCTAAATTTACTATATTAAAAAAAGTCCAAATAATAGGGTTTCTACTTATTTTCCTCACTAGGGTCCTAAGGCTCTCCCTGCGGAAACCTGCTAAACCTAATAATGCATTTTTAAAGATTTCAAAAATTAAGCGCCACGTGAAAAACTTCATTTTCGCATTTCCTTCATACTTGCTTTTCCTTCTTATGTGACCTATCAGTGCCCACTCTGGAAGGTAGAAGGAACATATTCTAAATTATATCTTTTAAACACCACTTTACGGGTTCCTCAGCACCATTGGCTGTGTGCGCCTGGCAGGGGGCAGAATTTTAGCAAAGTGGAAGCATAATGTCCTACTTGCTCTTCAATATGAGCCAAGTGTGTGAGCAACCGTGCTGAGCGCCTGGCCTTGGAGGCATCTACTCCCAAGAGATCAAATCACTGGCATGGTCAAAGCATGGTCTTTGTAGCTCCTTGACTTTCGCTGTGTGGCAGAGATTCAGGGAAGAATCAACTTTAAATTCCTAAAATAAAAATTACTATTTTTCACAATTTCCAAAATATGTTCATTTAGGTATCTCTTTGCAAATCCTAGGCCTACAAGGTATGTCCTGAAAGTATCAGCTGTGCAAACTTTTAATTCTATTGATATTGGTTCAATACTTTTGGGACAGGCTTTTGTATAATAAATAGACAAAATAAAATAAGTAAAAATGCATGCCTTTGCAACATATTTTCAGTCTAGGTATTTGATTGTACTTTATGTTTTATTAAGGCTTACATTGATTTAGGAGGTTGAAAATAAAATAGAAACCCTAAGACATTTTGTAGTCTTATGTAGATAAATTATTAAAAAGATCATTCATTAGGCATTTGTTTTCTGCCTACTCTATGTATCAAAACAGATTATTGAAGTCTACTATGTAGGTTATAATAATACCAATAGTCCCCAAGCTATACCAGAAAATACAGCAGGAGGGAAGGCTTCCTGCCTCATTCCCAGATTTCAAAGCTAGATAAAGTTATCACAACACAGGCCTACAGACACAAATCTTTTACGATGACAGCCTAAACATCCTCAACAGAATACTAGTTGATCTAACCCTGTAAAATGTTTGTTTTTTTTTTTTTAAAGATTAGACACACTAATATGTGGGATTTATCACAGGAAGGGAAACTTGCTTTAGCCACCAAAAACTCAATTATATAATACATTGTGCAACAAAATAAAACAGAAGAAACCAATTGTCTTATGAGAAACAGAAGGTTAACTGATGAAATTCAAAACCCATTTATGATTTTTAAAAAGCTCACCATACATTAGAAATAAAAGAGAAATAGCTCAATTTGGTAGTGAACATTAGAAAAAATAAGAAAGGAAAAAAGCCTACCTCACTCAACACTTTTATTCAAAATCCTATTGGAGGTTTTAGCCAATGCCATTAGGTGAGAAAAAGAAAATAAAAGAAAATCTGGATAGGCTGGTAATACAGTGAACTCTTTTTACTCACAGACAATATAATCTTGCATGTAGAAGATAAGGAATATACAGAGTAGGGCAAAAGTAGGTTTACAGTTGCAACTACTTGTTGTGTTGTTATTTATCAATTATTGTATTATTTTCCAGATGACCAATTGTCAACCTCCTTTTGCCCTACTCTGTATACTTTCACACACATGCATAAACACACACACACACACACACAGACACACACACACACCACTATGGGCTTTATTGGTCTTAAGTTAAAAGATCAAATATTAACTTTTAATGGAACCAAGAAAGAAAATTCCACTTATAATAACATTAAAAATAAAATATTTACAAATAAAATTAACTAAAGTTGTACAATTTTTCTATACTGAAAACTACAAAACAATATTTAAAGAAACTAGAGCAAGAGCCAATATAAATAAAATGGGAAACTTTTATGAACAAGGTTGGGAAAACATGATATTTTAAACAAAACAATTATCAAATTAAACTATTCAGTGTGATACTTATTCAAATTGTTGCTGGTATACTTTACAGAAATTAGAAAACTTGTTATAAAATAATGTGGAAATTCAAAGGTCCCAATAACCAAAACAATCTGAAAAATAAAAGCAAACCTTCTTTCTGATTTTAAAACATAGTAGGAATTTACGGTAATCAAGACATTGTGGTTATGCTATAAGGAAATAAATGGGTGTGTAAAGCAGAATTGAGGATTTTGATATAAATTATTTTATGTATGATCATTTGGTTTTCAAAAAAAAATGCCAAAAATATCCAAAAGATCATCTCTTAAACAAATTACTATGACAATAGGGTGTCCAATGCAAAAAGATGAATTTGAACCTTAGCTCACATTGTGCAGGAAGGTTATCTCAGAATATATTATACACCAAAATGTAAGTGGTAAAATTAGAATACTCTTGGAATTTCTACATTCTAATTTAGGATGAAATCTTTAATTTGGTTCAGGCAAATATTCCTAAACAAAATGGAAAGGCAACCTCTAGACTGACATAAAATATTTGCAATCATATAGCCTATAAACAATTTATATTTAGAATACTGTATATAAAACTACAAATATTCCAAATAAGTATTGGCACAAAAATCTGAATAATTATTTTATTAAAGATGGCATGCAAATGACCAGACACTTGAAAAGATGTTCATAATCAGTAATCTTTGGGGAAATGCAAATTCAAACTTAATGAGATAACACTTCACACCTATTAAAATGTTTATAATTTAAAAGTCAGACAAGTCATTAGGGAAATGCAAATTAAAACACCAGGAGATGCCACTATACACCTATTAGAAAGACCAAATCCAGAATACTGACAGCACTGAATGCTGGGAGGATGTGACCAATAGCAACTCATTCATTCTTGGTGAGAAGGCAAAATGACACAAACCCTTTGGAAGATTGCTTGAAGAATTCTTGCCATATAATCAGCAATCTTACTCCCTTAGATTTACCTGAAGGAACTGAAAATTTACGTCCACACCAAAATCTGCATAGGCAGATTTATAATAGCCTATTCATAATTGTCATAACTTGGAAGCAACCAAGATATCCTTCAGTAGGAAAACAGACAAGGAAACTGTGGTGCGTCCAGACAATGCAATCATATTTGCTTAAAAGTCTACCTTTCCCCATTGAATATTTCAGCATCTTTGTTGAAAATCAGTTAACCATACATGAAATAATTTATTTCGGTGATAAAAGAAAGAAGCTATCAAGCCATGAAAAGACTTTGAGGAATCTTAAATGCATATTAGTAAGTGAAAGAAGCCTATCTAAAAAGGCTAAATGTGTAGGGTCTCAACACCCTGGAATGGACACAACTACGAAAGCAGTAAAAGGGTCAGTGGTTCCCAGGAACTGGGGTGTGGGAGTGGGAAGTGGTGAATGGGCAGGGCATGAAGCATATTCCAGTGAAAATATTCTGTTATGATACTATAATGATGGATGTATACAGCTATACATTCGTCCAAACCTCCAGAATGTACAGCATCAAGACTGAACCTGAATCTAAGGAAACTATAAACTTAGAGCAATAGTAATGCATCAATGTAAGTTTACCAACTGAACCAAGTCTACCATTCCACTATGAGATGTTGACAATGGTGGTGGTGGTGGGGTACCTCTGCCTGTGCAGAAATGAGGGTACACAGGAAATCCCTGCACCTTCTCAGTCTTTCTATGAACCTAAAGCTGATCTAAACAATAAAATCTATGTTTAAAAAGTAACACAAAAAGCCCTGGCTGGTGGCACAATGGCTAAGGCACTGGCCTGCGAACCCAAAGGTTGCTGGTTTGATTTCCCAGTCAGGGCACATTAATGAGGTTGCAAGCCAGGTCTTCAGCCAGTTCTGTGGCTGGAGGTAGGTGCAAGGCAACCATACACTAATGTTTCTTTCCCTCTCTGACTCTCTCTCTTCCCCTCTCTCTAAAAATAATAAATAAAATCTTTTTTTTTTAAAAAAAAAAAGCAACACAAAAACAGAGGTAGCAAGTATGTGGTGAAGAAGTTAGAATAGTCGTAAATTGCTGATGGGTATATAAAATGGTGTGATAGCCTCCTTAGAAAACAACTTTGACAGCATCTTAAAATAGTAAACATAGGTTTACAATATCAGTAAGCAATTCTAATTCTAGGAATACAGTCAGGATAAATGAAAATACTGATACACCCAAAGATGTGCATGTGAATGTCTCCCGAAGATCAAAGTCAAACAAGTCATGACTAGGATTGTATCTTTGGACATTTTTGCTCGGACATAAGCTTTGTAAAGTTACTGCATAAGAAATACAATGAGAAGGCTATGGAAGTCCCTTAATATGCAATTTCTAGAACTGCACTGTCTCTTAGTTCTTTGGGCAACAGGGTGGGGACCTTGGGAAAAAGTCAGGGAAGGAGGGAGAACACGGCTGGGCTTTACTGTGATGAGGCAGTTGCAATGCTAAGGAGCTTTGCCACATATTTTATAACAAAGCCACTACTGTCCAAAACCCCAAATTATATTAAAATATTCAAGCGTTTATGTAGCTCTTTTGGCTATGGATTTATTCTGGATTTATCAAAACGTCAGACTGCAAAATAAATCCTTTTACGATTGTTCATCCTGAATGCCTATGATCCATAATGGAGGCTCTCTTGGAGAAGAGCATGTTACTAGAATTTATCAGGACTTCATTTACTGGAAAGAATTGAAGAGTAACCTGTGCTTACTGTAGCTTGCTTGGTTAGTGCCAGGGCTGTATATACAGTAATTGGACTGTGACATGTTTTCCAATCACGACGAGCCCCAGGGTCCTCATTAATCACCAGTTAGGAAACATCCATTCAATACTCTACTCTAGTAGCAAATATGATAAAAGCTTACATTTTAATTGTACTTGAAAGAGTAAAGTTCTCCAACTTTTGCATACCCAACTTATTTAGGTAAATCCCAGGTTAGCTTTATTACTAAAAGCGTTGAAGAATATCTATGTTCACCTTAACAGGTCAATAGGAAGAATAATTCTTATTTTCTAAAGGGACTAAAGAATGGAAAATAAATGTGCATGTAGATAATAATTCCAAATTATAACCCTTTAGGTTATTACTAGGTAACTGGACTAGATAGAATATGCAGGCCTGCTCCAAAATTGAAGTTAGATATATAATATATTTGCAAGAGAGAAGCAATTAAAGAAGTCATTAAGTAATATTTGAAATATCTTATTAAAGAAATTACATTACTTTTGGGTAAAAGGCAACATAAAACTAAAAGCAAAAGCTGAAAAACCGAGCAAGAAAAATATTTTAGCTTATGCGAGGCAAACATTACTGTAGCTATGATAATTTATGTGTCAAATTGACAAGGAGAATGGATGCCAAGATATTTGGTTAAAAATTATTTCTTGGTCTGTCTATTAAGGTGTTTCTTGATGAAATTAACACTTGACTAAGTAGTTTAGATTAACATTTGAATAATTACTATTTGAATAATGAATTATCACCTGAATAAATAATATGAATATGTAAAGCAAAATATTCTCCCCATCCTGGTTGGGCCTCAGCCAGTCTGTTGAAAGCATGAATAGAATATAAGTTTAAGAAAGAATTCTTTCTTACTGTCTGCCTATCTTGTAGATGGAACATCTCTCTTCTGCCTTCAGACTCAAACTCAGACTGGAAGTACACCATTGGCTCTCTTGTGTCTCCAGCTCTCTTGGACTTCCCAGATTTCATAATCCCATGAGCCAATCCCTTATAGTATACAGTAATCATATGTGTTTGTGTATGTCCTATTATATATTCTTTTATATAAATACACAAAAAGCTGGACCCCAAAATGCATAAGAAATTAATCTAATCCAGTAGAAAAACAGGTAAAGAGTTAAACCAAAAAAATAAATCAATAAAATAAAGAAAGAGCAGAACATAGGAAAAGAATACACAGGAAATCAGACAAGCACAAAGCCAAAAAATATCGAAAAAAGTCACAAGTTAGTAATCAAAAACTACATGCTGAGAGATGCATTGTTGCTTATCAGATATATAATATCCAGTGAGGTTAAGAGGACGATTTCTTGCACATACCACAGGTTCCCTCTCATGTCATCAGAGGCCAGGGGATTCAGCTATGTCCGGATTCCTTAGGACCGCAGACAAGCCACACACAGTGTCAATGTGTGTGTCATAGGTAAACCTGCGCAGGTGATCAGCGGGGATCATGCAATAAGAGTTGGTGTTGCTTACCTATATGGCAGAAGGATGTCACTTTCCATGGTTTTTGCCACTGAGATAAACATTACTGAGGAGGTTGTCTATGTAATTTGCAATAGGTAAATCAAGAACAGTAGAGATAGGAGCGCAATTAAATAAGGGATCTTTAGTCGGTTTCTTTATAAAGAAAACGACTCCTGTAGACCCATTAGCGTAGCTGAAAAGATTCTAGAAAAAAAAAAAAAGAGATTTACCAATTTACTTGTCAAGGTCTTTGGCATTCTGTTTTATTTAACCTCTAGGAAAAAATCATGAAGGAAGGGTGTGGTAGGCATATAGAGAAATTTGAAATGAAAATATAGGAATAAAGGCCCTGACTGGTGGCACAATGGATAAGGTGCTGACCTGCAAACCCAAAGGTCGCCAGTTCGATTCCCAGCCTGGGCACATAACCAGGTTGCAAGCCAGCTCTCCAGCCAGATCCATAGCTGGAGTCAGGCTAAAGGCAACCATACATTGATGTCTCTTTCTCTCTCTGCCTCTTTCCCTACCCCTCTCTCTGAAAATAATAAATAAAATCTTCAAAAAAAAACAAAATAGGAATAGCTAATAGGCAAATTTCTCTATGTAAACTCTTCTTTTTTTTTTTTAAGATTTTATTTATTATTTTTAGATAGGGAGGGAGGGAGGGAGGGAAGCAGAGAGGGAGAAAAACATCAATGTATGGTTGCCATTCACCTGCCTCCAGCTAAGGACCTGGCTGGAGACCTGGCTTGCAACCTGGTTACGTGCCCTGGCTGGGAATCAAACCAGCCACCTTTGGGTTTGCAAGCTGACGCCTAATCCACTGAGTCACCAGCCAGGGCTTATGCAAACGCCTCTTTTAGTGTTAATAAAATTTCAAATGAACTCACGTTGCAATATAAGCTATACATATGCTTACATAAGTAACTGATAGCACAAATGTACTCAACATCTAAAACACATGATATTTTATATATAAAAATAAATATCCTTCAAAACTTTAAAATATACGAAATACAAGGACCCAGGGTCTTATCTTACGGTCTTCCTAATCAAGGATGCTGTTGTAGCTAGACCATTCACGCTCACCTGTTAGCATTTTTTCTTATTAGAGGAATGTCAGTAAACCAGCTTTGGAGCTTAACACAAAGGAGGCAGGAAAAGAAAAGAAAACATCTACTGTTATTAAATGTATTATACATACAATAGTGTATATGAAAGTTATCCAAACGGTTTAAAGGAAAATAAAACAAACAAACATAACAAAAGAAATCTGCAGGCACAGCCAAATGAAAATACACACACACACATACACATACACACTCACAGAGGGAAAACAAAACCTTTATCTTTACAAGACCAACTCTGCATGTGCTAAAGAGATTCTTTAGCTTCTCTTCCTAATGGGATCATTGTCTTAGGTCATAGTCAACGCACTGGCAATCCTGTCAAAACCCCGGACTCAGCACATTGAACAAAACAAAGCAGAATGGTGAGTTTATTGCAAGGGTTTTGTTCCTGAACTAAAGGGGTTCAGTCGCCTTTGTGCATCAAAGCCCAGCAAAGGTGCACAGGGGTCTGCAGTCAAGTAAATGTTTATTTAAGGAAAGGGCACCAAACCCGGAGTCACAGGTGAGCTATTGGTCCAAAGGTGGCATCTAGGGGATGGTCTATATAGAGGAAAGATGATTAATCGTGCTGACTGAGGGAGTTAGGTTCCTGGTTAAGGACGTGGTCTCTAATAATGTCAGTTGTCACATCTCTGCCTGTCTTTGCGAGGGTGTCATTCCGCTGTTCTGGAGCTACAACAGAATTGAAATCTAGATATTGCCTTTATTTTTTTTTAAAGATTTTATTTATTATTTTTAGAGAGAGGGGAAGCGAGAGACATAGAGAGGGAGAGAGACACCAGTATATGGTTGCCTTTCATCTGCCTCCAACTACAGACCTGGCTTACAACCTGGTTATGTGCCCTGACTGGGAATCGAACCAGCGACCTTTGGGTTCGCAGGCTGTGCCTTATCCATGTGCCACCAGCCAGGACTGATATTGCCTTTAATTTGACTAAAACTCCGTTCCTGTGGTCAACTACCATGAGGCTTTGTTCCTGAGATTTTTGTTGCTGAGCAGAACCTCATTGTACTGAAGACTTCAAGATTAAGGAAATAATTGTTCAAGGAAGAGATAGGTGGGTGAGAACGTGGGGCTCCCAGACTGCACAAGGCCAGTCTGAATTAAAGAAAGCAAGAGGGGGGAAAGGGTCTTATTGAAGAAAGAAAGTTTCTGCGCAATTACAGTCTTGATTTGCAGTCTGAAAATGCAAAGTACGGAAGTAATAAATTTCAAGATGTTCACAGGCTAAATTTAAGATTTTTTATGAAGTAAATGTGGAAGTTATTTAATTTTTTTCTACTGGTTGGTCGCCTGGTGGTTTTCTTATTTGGATCCGGGTAGCTGAGTCAGGGGAACAAGGAATTCCAGAGGTGGGAGGAACAAACTTGGACTGTTGAGATTGGCTGGTGTCCTCTGCTGATTTCTAAGAACAGCAAATCACTTTAAAGTCTGGGTGAGCTTCTTAAAAAGCACCCACATTGACCAGCTTTGTCCCTGACAAAAGTGGCTCCATTTTATTTGGTTCTACAATGCCATAATATTTTCCAAAATGCTTATCCCCAGTCCGAGTGGATGAAAAACCCCGAAACCCCACATTATTCCCAACTTGTTACTTTTATTCAATTTTTCATCTCTTTCAGTCTTGTGCATATAAAAAGTGGTTTCAATTTTCATTTCACTGATGATTAATCAGGTTAAAGAAGTGGAGAGAAAATGATTCGCAAAGTGTTAAATACATATCTTCAAATAAGGAGTTAAAATGTATGCTAGTGAACTGTATATATCCTACGGAGTAAGACTTATGATTTCCAAATTAATATAAAAACTTTTAAACTTCCTTTAGAAATTTTCAACTTCTTCATTAACTGAAGCCAGTGTTTTCTCATTGTTCTTTAGGAAAATCTGTAAAACTTTTTAGAAGCAAATTTACTTAAGAAGAGCAATCAAGACACTCTGTAGGACAATAAAGACATTAATAATACTCTGTTATTGCACATGATATTATTCGCTCTCAAGTTTAATGGCTTTCAATGCATTTTTTGGCAGTATAAGGAAATTAGCTCTGTTTCCTGGCATAATTAGTTTCAAGTCCTTCATTTTCATTCTGTGGAAGACTAAAGGACAAATCAGTGATAACAGAATCAAGCACTTGTGTAGTCAGCTAAGATTCTTGTCTAAGAGTAATTTATCATGTAAATGGTGCCTGCTTTTTTATTTTAATGGAAATTTGAAAAAAAGCTTTCTGCATGATTGAAGCTTTTGTGAATTGGCCCATCCTAGCATATGACAAATGTTATTTTTCTCCAGAAGACAGCAAGAAGATAGGGGTGATAAACTTTTGAAATGGAATAATTAATTGAATACATATATATGTTTCCAAATTTTCTCTTGCTTTTCCAAAACTTTATATGCGTGATACACTTGTACTCTAAATAAAGTTGAAGAGATTATAAAATGTATTGTTTTTCTGTGTAGCAAAAGATAGTTTGGGATACCAAAACTATAAAGTATATATGTATATTTACTTTCTTTCCTTTCAATCTATGGCTTTTTCAGGATATTAAAATAATGCTAATATATTATGATAATATTTGCATGAAAATGTATCTCAAAATGTCAGAAAATGTCTAAGTGATTATTTGCATCACATATTTTAAAAACCACATAATTTAAAATGTTTAGGACAGAGATTTTCAATTTTTCTTGGGGCATTTTGCATCATATAAGGAACCTAAAGTGCTTTCCATATCTAAGTATATAATACATGAATATTGATATAATATCAAATATTTTAAAATATGGATATGCTCAAATATTTGATGTTCATCCCTAAGGAAAAACATGCCAAAAAGTGCATGTTTCTCAAAATACAATGGCAATTTTTATTTTTAAAGATTTTATTAATTATTTTTAGAGAGAAGGGCAGGGAGGGAGGAAGAAAGGGAGAGAAACATCAATGTATGTTTGTCTTTCACTTGCCTCCAGCTGGGGACCTGGCTGGAGACCTGGCTTGCAACCTGGGAATGTGCCCTGATTGGGAATTGAACCAGCAACTCTGGGTTCACAGGCTGGTGCCAATCCACTGAGCCACACCAGCCAGGGCTGAAGATGGTACATGGAAGGACCTCACCTGAACACCCTGTTGCCCACACTCTGGCTCACTTGTGGACACCCTGAGTCAACCACTGCATGGATTTCTATCATCAGCCTCAGACTTGCCCTGTACAATCAGCCTGCACAATTCCGAGACCTCATTTGCAGAAAACAAACCTAATTGAGAACCTGGGTGGGAATTTTCCTTATCAAAGGCAGCTAACTTCCCCTTGGTCTTCTTGGTGGAACGTAATTGGGGTTACTACCTAAATCTGTATTTCCCAGGCCGTAGATCCTTTTTTTTTGCTCAGGAAAGTGCTTTTTTTATTCATGCACAGTCTAAAATTAATTTCATTTTAAAAACAATATCCAATTGACCACATCAGGCATTCCTCTGTGAATTTAGAATTTTATGGAATGCTTTATATTGTGTTCCATTCTACTTGTTTTTAAATTATTTGAGTTCTTTTTACTTGACCTAAATATGAGACTTATTTTATTATATAGTTATATAATGCTTGATTTCTCTCTGGGTTATGTGTATGCTTTGAATTCCATGATACGTCACAGATACTTATGAAAGGACACTAAAATGTTATTTTCACTAACAGATCCTGAAAATATACATATGTATTATGACAATGCCCTTGTCTGATTCTGTGGGCACCACTTTGACCATCCCAATTGGCCTCCTGAGACTCTTCTTAGTAAGTCTCTTCCGTCAGGTACCCCTTGTGTATGTGTGCATTCCTGCTGACTCCTTTGCATGGTGTACAATTTCAGGAGGCCATTGGTCATGTCCATGTTTCTCTGAAGTTATCATTGTCCCCTTGCCACCGCCATGCCAACCTTTTGGAATTGACTTACCAGGTGGGAAGCCTCTCAGCTTCCGCAAACACAGCTTCACGGGCATTCAACTAGAAGAGTAGCTGTGCGTGCAATTGTGGAACCTGACAGATCCCTGGGTGCAAGCGTCCTTGAGGCCTTATACCTTCCATCATTTTAAGGTGACTGGGAGCGTACGCAGAGGGCAAAATGCTTTTTGTCCTGTGTCCATTCCAAAATTTAAAGCAGTTTACAATTATAAAAGATTTAGTGATTCCTCATTAAGACAGTTAGAACCATGCACCTCTCGGATGGAAAAAATCAAGTTTGGTACAATAGACTTAGTATATGATTCATCTTGAAATTAAAATTTCTCTTGAAATTTTAATTTGTTGTTACTTCTTACAGAATTGTTTTATGTCTCTTCTGTTCAAGACACTGTTCACCATTGCTGATATGGTGATTGCACATGTGCCACATGGTACAGAAGGAATATATGCAGCTCTAAAGATGTACGGCTAATACATGTGATATTCCAACATGCAGAAATGGGAATGGAAATTAACTATGCTGAGCATCATGACTTCTTTGATACCATAAATATATCTAAAGAGTTTGGAGGGTCTGTGTAATTATAATATGCGAAGATAAAACTAGCCATTCCTAGCCCTTGCTGGTGGCACAATGGATAAGGCGCCAACCTGCGAACCCAAAGGTGGCAGGTTCGATTCCCAGCCAGGGCACATAAGCAGTTTACAAGCCAGGTCTCCAGTCAGGTCCATAGCTGGAGGCAGGTGAAAGGCAACCACACATTGATGTCTCTCTCCCTCTCTGGCTCTCTCCCTTTCCTTCTCTCTGAAAAATAATAAATATATATTTTTTTAAACTAGCCATTCCTGAAGAAAAAATAACCAAAACATCAGTGTAGATATGTTTGCCTTTCTTCTGTGCACAGATGTTTACAAGGTAGATAACGCATTTTAAAAATTCCCTTGGGTCTGGCCCCAAAATGATAGATACAGTGCTTTGCATTTGGAATAAAACCTATTTCAGAGACATTCCCAAGAAGGTAAAGTGAAGATGTGAAAAGCCTTGGGGCAGGAAAGCAATGGGTTCTTTAAGACAGTAATTAGCTTATCTACCAGAATCCTAGAATGGAGTTTACCCTGCATCAGAATATGGCTGATTCCTCAGTTTAACTGCTGAGCCTCAGCCACCTTTGTTTTCACCTTTCTTCCAGGAAAGACTGATAAGGAGTAAAACTGACTACCGTGGATATTTTCATATTCAGTTCACCTTTTTCACCCTTTGCCTCAAGCACCTAGCACATTTTGCACAACCTGAGCTCTAGCAGGATTTGGAAGAACTCACCTCAGGGAAATTAAAGCTGCAGATCCAGTCGAGGGGCCTATGATTACAAGTTACTCACAGTCCCCATTATTCAGCATCACTGAACTTTATTGGCGCAAACTCAGAGGGCTGATGATTTTGTATTTCTTGAGGAGCCATGCGCAGTTTAAATAGTGTTTAAGTGTGTGATCTTTTCAGCCTAAATCATCTTAAAATAAGACAACTTTTCTTTCTTTCTTTTTTTTTTTTTTTTTTTGTATAATGGACAGGATTGCAATAGATATTATTATGTTTACATTACGTCTTCCCAATACACATGCACACCCATGCCCACACACACAGATGCATATGCTAGTTCCTCACTGCAGGGGTTCTCAGGTGGGTCCTGCAGGGACTCTTTCAGAGCCATTTCCGCAGGCGCAGAAACAAAACCTGGTCTGCTGATGAGTCACAGGTGAGGCTCTCCCAGGACTGCCCTGTGGGAGGAAGCTGCTTTGTCCTTGATGACCCTGCCCCTCTCCCAACTGTGAGTCATCCAGGATTGCTCCAGCCGTCATTCAAAGGGCCATCAGACTTGTCTCCGCTGCAGAAGTCTGTGAAAGGGCATTTTAGGTCACATTTAATTTCTCCATCCCTACAACCCTCCTTCATGCCTCCCTCACAAGTGTCCTTTTATTTAAATTCCTCCTTTACAAAAGATCCCGCATGCAAATATTACTTTCAAAGTCTAATTTGGAGAACACTCAACCTAATATAATAAACAAATAAGACTAGTTTGTTTTTTTTTTGACAGGGAAGGGGCCTAAGTCAAATTCAAGTTTTTCTCAAGCTTGTGTTTTGATGCTGAGTCATTTCTTTTTATTTATTTATTTTTTTGTTGTTATTATATTACATTCATCCCATTTTTCTCTCTTTGCTCTCCCCTGCCCCACCCTCCCTACCCCCTCTCCCACAGTCAACCCCACATGCTGTCCATGTCCACGGGTCACTTATACTAGTCCCTTGACTAAACTGTTCCTCTTCTTTGCCTCTTCTTCCCCCTCCCCTCTCCCCTCTGCACACTGAAAGCCCATTCCTTATTTCCATGCCTCTGGTTCTATTTTGCTTGTTTGTTTGTTTTGTTCATTAGTCTCCTGTATTAGACGAGAAGATGTGGTATTTATCTTTCACTGACTGGCTTATTTCACTAAGCATGATACTCGCCAGCTCCATCCATGTTGAGTCATTGCAGTGCAACCACAGCTCCTTTCACAGGAGCAATCTTAAGCGAATTGGGAATGAATTACAGCTTTTCAACAGCCACTTCGTCTTGGCTGGGAAAGGATTTCGGGTCTCCAGCTTCTACTTGACAATAACTTGATGATAAAACTATAAATGACGTATTTGTGCTTGTTTGCTTTAGAGCATTTCTATTTGCAGTTTTTCCAGTCGAGAAATCTATACTTTCTATGAAGTCTTACCGAAAATCACACCCACTAATAATGGCACTTGGATTTTCTTCCTTGGAAGCAGTCCCTGTCTTTTAAATGTTTAGGATGCTAAGGTCTAAGAAAAGCTTTTCCATGTATGTCTAGGCGTATTCAGCACTTATTAAAGGATCGATATTCTGACAATACTTCATGTTCCTCAGGATATTTAGGTACCATTTTCTCTTCAATTTTGTCACTTAGTGAAAGCCACGCAGAGGTTTTCCATGATTTCTTTTCTGAGTGGTCAGTTGTCAAAGAGTCACTCATTTCAGGGGAACTGAAATAAAGCAGGAAGCTGGGAAGGAGTTGGCCCGACCAACGTCCCACCCAGCGTGTTTCTCTGAACTGGTGAACTTCTCAGCCACGCCTGGACCATGCAATACCCGTTCTGCCCAGTGACAGCCAGGCCACCTGTATTCTTGACTTTGAAAAAAGCCAACCCAAATAAAAAAAGCACTTTTTATTTGCATGTGAAACTCAACCATTCCCAGGCAGCCTAACTGGAATCCTTCATTGACAGCAGGTGGGGCAGGATGACATCTGTGACTTGAGTCCTTGCTCACTCAGCTTTCTTTTGCTCTCTGCTGAACTCCCCTCAGTGGGCTCTCCAAATCTAAGTTTCTGTTTGCAACCTGTTACACGCAAATAGGTGTTGTTTAGCTTTAGCCTCTTGCCGGGTTTATATTTTTTAATACATTTCCCCAATTTCTCAGTCTCTATTTTCTATAAAACCTACTCTTCAAGGGAAAAATGTGTATGGCAGTGGGGACCTATTTTGCATGACTGCTATGTCTTTTTCTAAGTAATAATCTAGCATAAATGTTCTGAGAACTCTAAAGCCAATGTATTTATCCATATAGTAAGAACAGTGATATGACCTATAGCCAGACATGGCTATAGGATTTAATTACAAAATTTATTCAAAACACAAAGCATTGTATTCAGCATGTAGTCAGGGCTGAAAAAGACAACAGCGGTAATAACAAAATGATTATTAACTTTATTCATTTATGTCAAGATTTTAAGTGTTTTATTATTTCTTTAAACTTGGATTACATTATTTCCCCTACCAAAGATAACACTGTAAAATTGGCATCATATGTCTTTAATGAATTCCAGTCCTTTCAAATTCTGTTCTTCTTTGCATGGGTCTCCTTTCCTCTGTCCTTCTGGTGTTCAGGCCTCTCTCATGCCCTGTCTCATCTCCTTGTTCTTCCCTCCCTTTACTATGAAAATATTAAATATACTTAATACACCTAGTTTATACCTAGAATATGAATTCTTTAGAAATATTTATTATTTTCAGAGAGAAGGGCAGGGAGGGAGGAAGAAAGGGAGAGAAACATCAATGTATGGTTACCTTTCACCTGCCTCCAGCTACAGACCTGTCTGGAGACCTGGTTTGCAAACTGGTTATATGGCCTGGCTGGGGAATCAAATAGATATTCATTTTCAATGGACTATCTGTTAAAGAGGTATTTCTATTAGAAAACATTGTCATAGACATTGAAAGCAATTTTATTCTATTAAAAGAATTTATGCACCAAAAAAAAAAAAAAAAAAAAAAAAAATTCAGGGTATAGTGTAAGCACTTGACAATTAGCATTTTTTATTGTAATGAAAGTGCCTGACACTACTCTTTTGATTGCTGAGACATTCATTTTAAAGCCATCCATCTTGAATAAATACAATGCCAGCAAAACCATTGGATAAAGAGCCAGGCCAAGCCACTCATGCAGTTAGCTCCCCTTCACAGAAAGCCTTGCGTGACTTAGATCACTGATCTATCAAATGAACCTGCATTTCCATTCCCATATATCTGCTTCTACATTTTAAATATATCAATAAAGAATGAACCCCTGAATCCTAATAGAGCAGGACCCCAGGGCAGCTCTCTCTCCCCAAGAGCCTTGCCCCTTTGCCCCTTGATGGTCATTGCTGTGGTGAATTCTGTAGCCATAATAAGAACCACACACAAGGGTTGATTCACCTGGGGCATTGGCTCCAGTGGGGGAAATGCCTTGGGGACTTCCCACAAGTAGTTAGGGGCCCTGGCGAGGAGTCCAGGCATTCTGACCCAACAGCATCACTAATCAATGGGCTGAGACACATACGGAACATACATTTATTTGAAAACTTCAGATCACAGTGGAAAACAACTGCTCAGCCTACATGTATCATCAATATGGGGAAAAGTTAAATGTTTAAGAAAGTGAACCCACCCTATGGGAGAGTGCATCCATTTAGGGTTATTATAATGGTGCACTAAACATTACTCTCGTGGCTTAAGAGATGCCTCCCCAGGCACTTATTTCCAAAAGCCAATGTTCATTCTCAGAAGCATTTGGTTCAGATTGTATGGTGAAGACTTATGTACAGAACTCCTGGGAAACAGAAATGGATTTCGCTGGCACCTATTTGGGTTTGAGTCTTTTTATTCTGTTCCACCCCTCGAACTGCAGGTGCACAAGTATTTTATTTATTTCGGAGTAAGTGGAGACTGTGAAGGTATATATGCATAATTTTAGGGTATAGTTACCAAAGGCAGCTAAATTAACTTCCAGCATACATTCTCACAAAATGAAAGAAAAGAAAAAAACACTCCTATGAAGTTTCCACAGTAATTTCCAATTCTATGGCCACACAATCCCTAGAAATCCTCAAAATAATAGGTATGTGAACTATGTGCACTATTTTATTGACCTTATCAGACATACTTAATCAAACTGATGCCAGTTAAATCTCAAATTATGTTGCTGTATTCTAAATCTACATAGGTTCAGAGTGGTAGCAATACTAATACAAGGAAATCCTAATGATTTTTCTTCTCATGTTAACCTAGTCCAATTGCCATAATATTTCAAAACATAAAGTAATTTGGGAGAAAAAGAGCAAAAGGCAAAAGGAGTGGTTAAGAATGATTCCAGAGGCCTTTTTTTTTTTTTTGTATCACTGACTGTTATTGGCACCAGAACAAAGATAACACATACACGTTCTATTGATATACTTACTCATTGGAGTAAAAAAAAAAAAAAAAAAAGATGTCAGCAAATTCTTTAGCATTAAGTGCTACTGATCAAACAGATGGATATCTATCTGTCCCAATCGCAATGATGTAACAAGGAAGATAATGATAAATAGAAAAATTGATGGTTATAAAAGAAAGAGAATAGGAAAATCACCTAGAATTTTAATGTACCACATAAAAGGTGGTAGTTTTATTGCAATAGTGTTCAAAATACTCTCCCAATCATCATGCAAGATGTCTCCAATTTATTTAGCTCTATGAGGTAGCCTTCGGATTGGAAAGGAATCAGAGATACAATTCCTGCCATTAAAATTCCACCTCAGTAGCTGGAGATACAAGACCAAGAACATGAAGCAATAGGCGAGTTTTAAATGCTGACTGTAATTGGTATGCAATTCGAACTATCGAATTGTTGGAATTAAACGGACTGAGAGTTCAGTAATGGCTGAAACGGACAAGAACGTTGGGGAGAAATAAAAATGAGCTACATCATATAGCTGTAAAGAGGTGTTTAGAAGAAGTTGTTGAGAATAAATTATTTGGATTAGGAGAGTGAAGTTGAGCGGAGGCCATCTTTTAACTTGAAATGGAAAAGCAAAAATTGGATCATAATTAAGTCTGTCAAACGTGGTCTTGGTAAGAATTTCTAAGTTGTCTGCATGAGAAATATCTTTTACATCTTGCCTGACTGTGTGGCTGATATTTGATCTCACTCCTGAGGTTGTTATAAATGAAGAGAAGATTGGATGATAGGGTTATGAGTCAGCATCAAGTTTTTTTCTTCCCTTGAATTGAAAATCATGTTGGACAAAAGATGCTTAGGTAATTCAATGTTTGTGCCTGAAGCTTAGCTGTGATCAGCCTTTAACTTGAATGCATCTCCAGCTACAGATTCTTAGTAAACCATTTTCATCATTTTAGATCCTGTATGCACTCTGAAGTGCCATTGGAATAAATGGAATCTTTTTCATTAGTCTTGTTGCTCTTTTAAAAATTAATCTAAGGTACCTAACATTGAACATGCTTTAAAATAAGCTCATCGTAACATATTCTTTAAAAGATTTAGTAAATATGCAAATATGTTGCATAAAACACCTTTCGTTTTTTTTCTAGAAACACACAGATGAAAGCAATGACTAGCTTTGCAGTTTCCCAGCCTTAATTGTATTTGAAAGCTGAAAAATATTAATTCTATTTGATCTCTATATAAATAAAATTTCAAAATACACACAGTAAAATCTCAATGTTTATTGTTTTATTTAATCTCTTTTGTGGCTGTATCTCAGTTATTATTTATGTGATGGATGCTCTGGGGAAAATAAAGATATATGTGCTTGAAATGCTGAGCATACGCTGCGACATTTCTTATTTCAAATGCAGTTTTCAGCATGAGCTGATAAACCAACAGGCTATGCCTGGAGGAAAATATAAATCACATTAAAAGATTCCCAGTTTTCAGACATAAAACCTGAACACCAAAGCCTGATTTATTCAAAAATCATCATAAATTTCTCAACATTATTATCAATCACACACATTTGAATATGTTACATTCTAAAAGAAATTATATTTACTTACAAGCCATTTTATTTTTTGCTGGGTTGGTTTATCTCTAAAGTATATATGTTGATATAGATTTTTTTTAATGTATTCTATAAAAATATACAGACTTAGTTCATTGTCACTGCTCATTACATTAACAGTGAAAACTGTGATCTATTAGGGTAAAAGAGAAGGAGATTTTACTCCCTAAACTGAAGGAATCAAATATCATTGGTGAAGTGCTGAATCTGAAGGGCAGCACAAGAGAGGAAGTTAGGGAAGAAAACTTGACAGTTACCAGATTGTGCAAGGCCATGCTCAGCAGGTTCATTTTCATCAACAGAGTGTAGAGATCAGGGGTATCAAGTTTGCATTTAGGGATAAGTTATAAACATGAAATGGAAGAGAAATGCTCCATGATCCTCAATAAAATTAAAATAAAATACTATTTTTCATTTCCATAAAAAAAAAAAACCACATTGACAAAATCATTTTTTTAAAGACTTTATTTATTGTTTTTCAGAGACAGGAAGAGAGGGAGAGAATCATCAATGTGTGGTTGCCTTTCACCTGCCTCCAGCTACAGAGCTGGCTGGAGACCTGGCTTCCAACCTAGTTATGTTGCCCTGGCTGGGAATCGAACCAGCGACCTTTGGGTTCACAGGCTGGTGCCTTATCCACTGTGCCACCATCCAGGGCTCAACAAAAATCTCTTTTTTATGTTCTATAAATAAAGCAACCCAATTTGTTGATGTGTGATTATCTATTTAGAATTTTATTTTGAAAAGTAATTAAAATTCATATTAAAATTATTGTGAATGAATTGTTTATTCTCATGAACTATTGATTAGAAAATATTTTTCATTAAAATGGAGAAAACTATTTATTGCTAAGAACCATTCCTCTGGAAATCTTAATCATTATCATCTCTGGAACTTATGAAATATTACTTGACATAAACCCAGATATTCTGATTAAGTAGTTCTTGGAAGAGATTAAAAAAGTACATGATATTAAGAAGTAACTTAGTTGATTCTAAAGCATAAAATATATTTATAAAGCATTGTAGTAACGACATTTGCAGGTCAAAGAAGGAAAAAATCTATCCTATGACATTTTGAATATAATCCATTTTTTTTACTGAATAACTCCATTGTGTATATTTTAGGATTTAAGTATATGTAAATTAGAAACAAATACCAAGGATTAGATACATGAATAAATAAATGAGGCCAAGTTACTTGGTTGGAGCAAAGACCCATTAGAAACCAGACATGATTTTTCTGATGGATGCTGGTCGTTGGTGAAGACCTGGTCGAATGAGATCGCATTGGAGAACAAGCAAGAAAGGCCCCCATCCATCTGAGTGGCCAACCATGACAACGCAGCTTTGCGTTGACTAGTATTTTGAAAGACTTTAACCAGAGTATCAGGGTGGTTTCCTCTAGAAATGAAAGCTAAATGGAAGCTTTCTATTTTTTTTCCCCTAGGTCCAATAGTCTCATGATTAGAATTTGAGTAAATAAAGGAAAGAAGGATTTGCTAATATCACATACAAGTGACTGATTCATATTTTAGGACATAAATTAATTATATATTAATTTCATTCAAACAGTTACTCTTGTGCTTTTTCACAGATATTATGAAAATTGCCAAGGAAAGGATGTCCCAACTGGGAGACTAATTACCTCAAGGGTGCCCAGGCTTCAATGCTCATTTTTGAAGTTGAATTAGTATCTACATTATCTAACCTCACTTGCTTCAGGTGATTACTATTTTCTTAAAGACATAATGCAACCAAATATTTATATCCTAGAATCTTTCAAAAGGACTGTAATTTAAGAAGATATGTTACCTTCAATATGACAATTCCTTTCATTAACAAAATTTGGCACCACTTTACATAAGAATCTTCTAGGTAGAATTAAATAAAGTTTAGAAATAATGATATTATATTAAACTATTTGCTTTCTCTTTTAATATTATTATGATTCTAGAGATGTTATACATAATTGAACCTATTCAATATCTTCTTTCCTATAATGAATTCTAATCAGTATACCAAATATCACAGATAATGTATATTAAACATTTTATAAATTGAGACTATTAAAATAAAGCAGGAAGTAAAGTTATTTTTTTCTAATTTTTGTAATTAATAAGATGTCTTAAGAATTAACCTGAATTCATAAGCCAAGTTATAAAAATACAGCTTTTATATGAAAATGTAGTTGATTTTAAAATATTTTCTGCTAATTACTATATTCATTTTATTGCTTCTATTAGTAAAGTACCTACAAATTTATATTTAACATAGTAATTTTTAATTGAAAGGCATTTTAAGAAGATAGGAAATAAAGTATATTCAATAAATATCAGTAAAATCCATATAAAATTTAATTAGAAAATTAATAACAAAAAGTTTCCACAGTAAAAACATAGGCTAGTAGTTTGCTAACCCAAACTAAATTCTTAACATTAAAATTATCATTAGATATTAGTTAAGTATGTATTTGGATTAATTTTATTTTTAAAATGACATTTGGATTGAATATACGAGGTCTGTCCTGAAAGTATTCGGTCATGCAAACTTTTAATTATATTGGCACTGGTGTGATTGTAGAGATGCCCGAGTATAATGGGATGTGACTCCAAAGGTACACAGAGCACTCCAATGGTGTAAGCAGAGAGGGAAAATTTTTTATAGATACTAAGAAAATGGTGGTTTGAGCAAAGCTGAACAATTTCTTATCCTAAAGAATTCACTTCATGGAGCACACAATGCGCTATTGTACATTTTATACCTCAGAGAAATCATAACGCACAGCATTGCTCAAACTAAATCCTAAGGAATCTATCTTACATTTCTACCAGCCTATAGTTGAACTGAACATACTTTAGGAAATGCCACTGTGAGGCAACTGAATTACAGGGAGAAAAGACAAAAAAAAAAAAAAAAAAAAAGGAATGCTTCATCAGCATCCAGATTCTGATGTTAGAAACACTAATTAAAATGTCAGATGTTAGAAAGAGGGTGACAAGGATAATTATGTTGAAAAGTTAAAAAAAAAAAGAATGAAAATGCAATGAAGTGTGCTGGAATGATATTAGAATATGTCAGTAGACCAAGTATCTAGTCCTGTCCTGAAATAAATATACTATATGATACTGTGCAAATTATTTAACAAATCTGTCTAATATTTAAAGTGAAGATTAACTGGCAGATCTCCTAGGTCTCTCCTACTGTTTAGTTAACTTTGAATATTTTAGTTACTTTAACAGGTTCACAAAGAGAGTAATGTTTAAATGAATGTATTTCTAGTCATGGGACAATGACCCATGCAAAGTTCATGTTTCAAGTTACAAATTTGGCATAGAGGAGTTTCAATCATCAGCATAGTCAAGCAGAAGAACGTTAATAGAAGGCAAGAAGCAGGACCTCTGATGTGGTCCCTCCAGTTGGCTTGGGCTGCAGAGAAAGTCTGGGGACTTCTAGCAGGACCCCCCCACTCTTTGCTTCCTTTTTCATATGATTTATTCCTTAAAAGCATCAGTCACTGGATGGATGGTACCTTCAGTCTCTGGGATGTGTACACTTCACTAGCAGGACAATACTATTGAAATAACATGTTTTGTCCTTTGTCTTTTCCACCCTTCTTCCTATGAGACTCGTGAAAGAAAGAAAACCTGGGTTCAGGTGACACTTGCAGCTCTTGTGGCACACTTAACCGGTGGCTTTTGTTTTCATCACCTGTCCTTTATCTCTGCTTTCCTGGGGATCAACAAATGGTTTTTAGTGTCCGAGAGAAACCATATTCGCCACAAGTGATAATTAGCACACATAGTTTTCTATGGGTCCACTCCCTGAGGTTCCCTCATGGGAAGAGAACCTGAGAACCAAAATCACACTTGTGATTATGCTTTATGCCCTGTTATGCCTTTTATTCTGAATCACTGTCCCAGCTTTTAGAATGAGAGGGATAGCTTTAAGAAGAAGGTTATGTAACTTCCCAAAATCATTCTAACATAATTCTATGTAATTTTATAGTTACCTATGCAATCTTCCTACATAATCCAAGTATCTTTTGTTTCATATATATATATATATATATATATATGACATTTACAAAAATATCTTTCAAAACTGCTACACATTAGATGGAATGACACAGCTAACAAAAGAATGGCTTGTGTGAAAAATGTCTTGTCATATTGCAAATTTTAAAAATGCTATTGGAATCTCCTAAAAGGAATTGTCAGGAGCCTAGACACAAATGGAGAGTTGCCCCCTCACACACACACAAACTCTCAAGCTATCTGAGTACATTGT
Source organism: Noctilio leporinus (assembly GCA_004026585.1). Taxonomy (NCBI): domain Eukaryota; kingdom Metazoa; phylum Chordata; class Mammalia; order Chiroptera; family Noctilionidae; genus Noctilio; species Noctilio leporinus. The sequence continues at coordinate 15,108 of PVIW01007273.1, read as the reverse complement.
TACTGCTGTAAATGCTGCAGTGTCAATAGAAAAGTTTATAGAAAGTTTTCCCTACCCAAAGAAAAACACACAAATCAGCTAAAATGCAGGCAAAATGTGAATAATGCTCGATAGTATGTTCAGAGTTGTTATTCATGCTGACTGTTATTCATCGTGCTAAGCAGTGCCTGATCCATCCCCAAATTCTGAAAATTGTCTTATATGAACGTATCTAGCACGTGACACTCCCTCTTTCTGGTACGTAACCCTTTATTTTCAACTATTTAAACGTACTTACTAGTGTATCAGTTCAGATTGAAATTTTCCAATTTAATCCATTTCAAATTTACACATGAATTAAGATAGTGACAAGCTAGTATCTGTTGTGTGTAAGTCATTCGATGGTTGCAATGTAAGTGCAAGGGAGGGGTGTCAATTCAGTTTCCCAGCACCGATCATCTGAGAACTCACAGCATGTTAGAGGCTAATGATGGTTTCCGGATCTGCCTAAGCCAACTTTTAAACTTTGCGATCTGCCTTTATTAATACATGTACATGGATAATTGTGCATGTGCATGAGCTCGTGTATCTCTTAACAAAGATTCTATTTCTTCTCCTGGCTTTATGGGCTTTACAATAAGTATCCTGAGAACTCCAAGTTTATCTTAAGGAAGGGTATCTATGAGTTCGAGTATACTAGACTTAATACTAGCTCACTAACGTAGAGAAACACGGAGAATGTCTTAACCAAAAGTGAACTCAGGGAAGTGATAGATGATACCCTATACCACACATTACTACCAATTCAAAGATTACAGGCATGTATTATGCACAGATGTAATCAGCATGTTCCTCCTAGGGAAACTCCAACCAGGTTGCTGTTGGCACTCTTCAAAAGCTTTTTTTCTCCCTCAATTTTTACTCGGTGAATGAACAAGCAGACATGTTTTTGGGTTACGTATTGATACAGAGCATTGATACAGAAGGGAGATACTTTGGTTTTAGAATATCCTTGCTTTTTTCTTAGTAAATGACATAGCCTGGGTGACCCCTAAATCCATACATTTCAAGTTTCCTTTTCATAAACTATCCACACAGATTCTTGGATAAACTGGTAAGTCATATGAGTGGCCACCCCTCTTTGTAAATGGCATTGCTCTGTGTGCAGGGATGTCGGATCAAGGGCATTCATTTCTGGGAAACTGTTGGCTAGGGAGGATGTGTTCATAGGTCTGCCCTTGACCCTCCTCTTCCTGGTGTGAAGACAGTGAAGGGACCCAGGGTGGTAGGGAGTTGGGTACCAAAGGCAGCCAAGCATTGTGTAATTTGAACCTTTTGAGACTTTAATCTATACCAAGTAACTGAGACTCAAAGATAAAGGGATAATCCTGAAATGAGCTGAGTTTTTATCTAAGGGTTCAGTGTGACCTTTACTAGTGGTAGAGTTTAAAAGAAAAAGAGAATGTCTCAGAGAAGATGTACAACTTAGGTTAAGAGAGCTAACGTAGGGAAATAGTGATTGCTACAACAGATTCGGCTTCTTAGAAAAACTTTTGCCTAGGACTGTGTGGAAATTTGGGCATAGTTGATTGTTAAAATACAGCTGTCACAAATTTTCTTCTGTAAAATGTAAGTTTTCAGGTTATACCAGTAATTGAACCTTTAGTCAAGTATCATACACCCAAAGTTCTTGGGCACAAATTTTGTGACGATAAACAATACCACCACAGCCTGCATCTGTGGGCATTCCCACGTTCTGGTATCTATTGCTTTGCTGTGAAAGGAGTTACCGCATTTCACCAAGGGGGCTTCGTTCTAGAATTCAAGAAGTGACAACACTGGTATAACAAGCAGCCCTCAGCACAACAGTTAAGGGGAGAGACACATCCATTAGTCAGATCTGGAGGGGAATGTGGTAGTCCTGAACTGTTCCGAAGATAAATCAACAGAAAGTGTTCTTTGAAGGGGGTAGATGTGGTTAAAACATGAGTTACATAAATTTCAACCCACATGGCTTATTGTTTTAATAATTCAGATAAACTTAACATGAATTTATTATTTTTAATATCATCTACACCCAGAACCTTTTGATTAGATGCGGTGGTTGATGCTAACAGTGCAAGACGGAAGTTGACATTAACTACTGAGATGTAAGACCTGTCCTTAGAATGTCAGCTAATTCATGGTTCCCTTCAACCATTTCTTTATTTACAATATTATTTTCAACATTGCTTTACATATGGGGATGTATCGGTACTACTACATAAGATATAAATTAGGAGTGACCAACTTATTGGACACACACACACACACAGACACACGGAAATAAATTCTATTAACAATATAAGCAGTTAATTAAGGTATAATTTCTGGATATGATATCCAGATTTGGCCTGCTAAAATTCTTCATTACAAGGAAGATTAAAGAAGTTTATAGGATACATGATGAATGTTCAGAAGCTATATACTTCATCAATGTAAAAAATAAAAATTAAATTAAGAAAAATGGTTCTATTTCCAACAACATCCAAAAGAACACAATATTTAGAAAACAGTTTACCTTAAGAAGTGCAAAACTTGGCACTGAAAATCACAAAACATTATTGAAAGATATTAAAGTGGACCTACATAAAAAGACAGTCTGTTTACCGTTTTCAGAAGACTTCATTTTATTAGATGGTAACATACTCCAAATTATCCACAGATTCGATGAAATCCCCATCAAAACATCATGTTTCTGCCAAATTTGCAGAAATTATCTAGCTGACCTTAAAATTAATATGGAAATGCAGGTCACCCAGAATACTAAACAGTCTTGAAAAAAAGTAAAAGTTGGAGCCTCATACTGCTGATTTCAAAGCTCATCACATGGCTGCTGTGTTCAGAAACTGGTGCAGGTGTTGGGGACCTGGCACCAACAAGAAAACAAAGCAGACAAAAATTCCTGCCATCAGGAGCTTCCATTCAGGTGAGAACAGATAAACAGTAAAAGGAGGAGGTGAATGCTATAAAAAACAAACAAACAAACAAAAATACCTAAAACAAGGAAGCTGGAGAGGGGATGTCAGGGTAGTCAGAGAGAAGCATTCATTTAGTTGACATTCACATATGACGTGAATAAGGTTACTTTTTTCAAAGGAAGGTTTGTAAGAAAAAAAACTTCTGATCTTTCAGACATGAAGCAAGGGACTGAGACATTCTATATTAAAATCAAAGTGTTTCAAATTTCTGAAATAGAAAGGGTGCGACCCTTGAGGAAAGAGCTTTGGTGAAGCATTCTAGAAAGGAAGGGACTGTCACATGACTTGAATGGAGATGATTTGGGGGAAAAAGGGTTTCAGAGGGGAGAAATGTTAAATGTCAAATAGTCAAATGACATTTGGGTATACAAGTTAGAGGAAGACTTTCATATTTTCTCCCAAGGGTTCTGGGTAGGCGCTGGAGATTTCCAGGAAGAAATGATATAAAACATGCTCACCTGGACAGGGTGGCACCCTGGGTAGAAAACATATTATATTTATGTGGAAATGTATTTAAATGTGAAAGGAGACGTTAGAAATCCACTGTCATAGTCCACAGGCAGGATACTGGTGGCTTATGCTAGTGTGGAGTAGGGAAGGAGAACGGAATTATTTACTTCAGATGTAACACTTTGCCCCCACTTGAAAATTAGCATGATTTTCATGATTCCATATTAAGCATATAAATTATTTTGATTTATGTTTTGCTTTAAAAGCTGTATTTCACATATGTACTTTTTGTTGTAATTAGCAAAATGCACGAAAACATTTATGAAATTCAGTGAAGCCAAAATGAATACAAAGACGTAGCATTTTTGTTAACTTTGGTGTTTGAAAGAACTGTGTTTAAATTTTGAGAAAAATTATGGCTTGGCACACATGTTCCATTGTCAATGTTAATTAAAATATACTTAAATAAACAGCATCTGTTTGAGACAGATTATATGACATTAAGCTACTTTGTTTTTTCTCTTTATTTCATACATGGTTTTATGGATGACTAAAGCAGAAATAAAAATTAACGCTAATCTACATTAAAATAAATATTCATTTTTCCAACAAGAATAAAGAGTGAGAATACTTGCAGTTGAATGAATTGTTCTGATGCTTCAAATGATTTTTTTTTTTCATTCACTAACAAAATTAAAACACCTGACATTCTGGTATTACCTTTAAAATGACAAAAATGTTGCCCAACCGAATGTGCTTGTGTGAAGTCAGGATTGAAAAGAATTTCAGGGATTCACATGTGGGAGAAGTTTAAGAATTGTGGCAAGATTTATTGAGGTGAGAAAATAATACACCCTCAAGGATGTAGAGAGGACAGGCTCTGGAAGCAGCTGCCTTGGGGTCCTTGTTAATCCTTCATGTACTTTCTTTGTTTTCAGAACAAGCGAGCTGTCTTTCAAAGCACCTACTTTGTTTCCAGGGTTTTCCCAGGGTTGTGTTGGGCCTTCCCCTAATCTGACCCCTTTCCTGGTTATTCCAGGGCTCTGTGTCCTTCCCTTTGCCAATCCTTTTCAGAGATTTTTCCTGGGCTGTCAATCTAGACTCTTCCTCTTTCTGGTCCCCATTTTGGCTTCTATGGTGCATGTCTCAACGATTGGCTTCATCATCTGGTGTCTACTGTGCATGTTCTTAGTAGAAGGACTTCCCCCTGCACTATCTTGGCTTCTACTGAGCATGTGCCCACCAAACAAATGTCCCTATTACCATGTATCCCTCCTCTCAGTGATCCTGGTGAGCTGGTGATTTTTCCCCAGAAAGGTTGGAAAGCCTGTCTTTCCTGCCTGCTCAAGAATGAATGTTCCTTAGGCAGGAGATGTGACTGTTCCCTGTTGTATCTGTGAAGCTGTTGCTTCCGGATTTAATCAGGCTTAGCCAGGTTAGCTCCCTTCTCTTTCGCTAACACCTAACTAGTACCTTGGCTAACAAAAGTACATATTACTCTTGATATGCTATCATGTTTTCAGATTGCATTTTATAGCTTTATCATTCTAGAATTAGGATGATCACAATGAATTACAGTTTTTAGAACTTCCATTTTAGAAAAACATGAAATCATCATAAAGATACGTTGGTCCAGAAAATATACTTAATTAACAATAGTTAAAGTAAAATCATACTAATTACTTATGTAAGAGAAGCCATCATGCATTTATTTCATTTGATCCATTTTACCTTTTTTATTTTTGTATCACTGCTGCATGAATCATTATCATAGCATTTTACACCATTTAAAGGGAGATGGTAGAGAGGTGAACAGGCAGAGCACAGAGGATTTTCAGGGCAGTGATACTATAATGGTGGATACATGTCATAAGATATTTGTCCAAACTCACAGAGTGGACAACATCAAGAATGAGCCCTCATGTAAACTATGGACTCTGGGTGATAATGATGTGTCAATGTAGATTCATCAATTGCACCAAATGTGATACTCTGGTGGGGATGTGGATAATGGGAGAGGCTGCACATCTATGAGAGTAGGGGTGTATAAAGATCTCCGTACTTTCAGTTCAATTTTGCTGTGAACCAAAAACTGCTCTAAAATACAAAATCTATCATTTTAAAGGAGCTGTTGTGTGCAACTGAGTAGGTAACCATAACTATGACTTCATATTTGTGTCAACAGCTATCCGACCTTTGGTAATGTATTTTGCCTACAGAAATAAGCTTTGGGAAACTTAATTAAATTATATATCTCTTTAGGAACATCAAAATTATAGCAGGCTGTAATTCACTGTTCTGCAACTTGATGTCTAAGACAACAAAGTTAACAGTAGAAGATTCAAACATATTTTCCTCCAACTGGTTTATCTGACAGCAGATTAAAAATGCTTATCTCCCCATATAAATGTTACAATACAATCATCAATATATCATTAAGATATCATTAATGCTATCTCATCTGTCTATAAAAATGTTTGGCATTACTACTGTTAATGTAAACTTTATAATATAGTGTCAAATAAAACAATAATCAGTGAAAGTTATTTCAAGCTTTTTAACATGAATGCAACATCTTCATGTTTATTCTTTGCCAATACAGAGTGCTGAAAATTGCTGATAAATACACAGGCATTATGAAACATTAGCAAAACATCATCGATTGACTTTTAAAACATCACTTTTCTATCAGCTTCTGCTATAATCAGTTATGATAATTAAAAGTTTATGATGTTTTGCAAAGAATATTTCTTCTAACCATAATCACATCTATCACAGTTCATATCTTTCTGTTGCTGTTGTTAAAATATTTTATTCTATATTTTTTTTTAGAGAGAGAAGGGCAGGGAGGGAGGAAGAAAGGGAGAGAAACATCAAAGTATGGTTTCCTTTCACCTGCCTCCAGCTATGGACTTGGCTGGGACCTGGCTTGCAACCTGGTTATGTGCCCTGGCTGGGAATCGAACCAGTGACCTTTGGGTTCGCAGGCTGGTGCTTATCCACTGAGCCACCAGCCAAGGTCCATAGTCCATATCTTATTCCCTCTGTTTACTAGATTAAGATTTCTCAAAATATTCTCTTAAAGGGATTATTAAAATTACAATGAAAAACTGAATTAACTTTTTTCCTTAATATTATAGCCACTGATAATGACCAGCAGCAACACACACTATTTGTAGTATTTCCTCTAAATTTACCTTATTATCTCTCATCATAGTGTGCTCTGAATGAGAGTTCCAGCATTGCTTAGCTTCTTCAGCCTTGAATAGCTCAGTTACATTTTTTCACTTCAACTAACAGAGTTTTCACACTGAATGAGATGTAGCAGTATAAAGCCAGGTAATTCATATCCCACAACTCCCTTGTTCATAGTTCTCTCACTAACTCAGCAATACCAAAGCAAAAATGATCAAACAAGTTACATGCTAAATTCAATATCCGTAGAAACTGATTATAATCTAAATCTTTGACCTCCTCTTCCCACTGCGTCTTTTTACAAATTCTGCATTCATTTACACAGAACTATTTTTTATGAATATGAACTGTATTTCCACAACTCAACATTTTTACTCATGTTACTGCCTGAAACTAATGTATTTTTATTTCTAGGAAATAACTAACCATTTGTCAAACTTGAGTTAGACTGACACTATCAAGTTTACCTGATACCTCCAATTCTCTATGGTTAAGTTAATCTCCTTTCTGTGTATCCTAGGAAGATTCCCTTCTGTCCACCTTGTATTATAGGTCATTTTTTAAAATAAGTGATCTTATTTCTAAGTTGTGAACTACTTAGAATAGAGGATACATCTGACTCCTATTGAAATGCACCTTATCCTAGGAAAATCTCTTGCAATTAATTATTTTTGCATAGAATAAGAAAAGTATTATAGTATTAATATCATCATTACTATTTTATATGGAAGAACCTTTCTACACTGGTGTTTTAAAGATTAAAAAATATTTTTATTTAAAAAATTTAAAAGATTTTATGTTTACTTTCATATTAATAAATTATGTTTACTTTTATTTTATCATGTGTCTATCATCTATATTTATTTATCATCATCTTTCTATCTACCTATTATCTATTTTTATAAGTAGATAGGCTATGTAGCTAATGCATCTATCTGTGTAGCTAGATTATCTATGTAGGCTTTGTATTTATGCAGAGAGATGATAAATATATGATAGATAGATAGCCAGCTTATGGTGACATATAATGCAAAATATGTATAACCAACCAAATTCAAAATAATTGTTGAGGATAAAAGACAAATACCCATCTCTAGGAGCTACATTTCTTCAGTTAAAAAAAAGAAAAGAGAGATAATAGATAATTTGGTACAAAGTTTCAACTCAAAATCTGAGATCCAAATAATTTTTTTTTAATTTATAGAAGTCCTTACAAAATTTTCATATTAAATATAGGTTTGTGGGAAAATGTTTTGCTCCTAACATATACAAAATCAAGTAATACAGTAATGAGTCTGCTTCTGATTTCAGATTTTTAATCCCAGCCCTCTAGATATACGGTGCTCCGCTAATTCCAGGGTAATCAGCCCAAAATTCTTATTTCAGATGGAGACAAAGCATCATATGAAATGACATTGGGTATGACCCACATAACCACCCAACTCCACATTCTCATCACCCCAAAATGACCTTGAAGGCCATATTTTCCTTTCCCATACCATCTGTATCATATTTTGGGGGTGTAATTCTATAGATTTACCACCTGGATATAATACTATTTGTCAGTCTACTGCATTTCACCAGCTCCCTAGAGAAATTACATACATTTCAGAAAGTGAATGCAAGTTATGTGGGTCACAACAATTTATTTCAAGACTCTGTAACAGAATAAGCTCAGCTATGCTTGTTTCATGTAGACATGAGCAACATCTCTGGGGAAATAGCTCCCACAGGGTTTTACAACGCATTAGACAGAACACCAGACTTTAAAGCAGTCTTTCCAAACCCACAATGGAACTGCTTTATAAACAAAGTCAAACCAAAATGATGATCATTTGTGTTGCCATAAACCTACCTCCTTAAATGTGATCTAAAAGGGGTCAAATTCATGTTGTTATTTCACAGTGAACAACATTAGAATCAGCTTTCTTTCAGTGTTTGTATTTTTCTACCCAGCATACTAAAGTGCACTTAATTTTAATCTAGAATTTTATCTATCATGTTTATTATTTCCTTTGGAATAAATATGTCCTTTTATTATATAAAGAGCTATACAAGTAATTGCAGATAAGGTAAATAAATAATAATTATACATCCACTGAATTAATATTTCCATGTAATTATAAGTACATACTTAATTGCATACATATATAAATACAAATCAATAATTTTGGCCAAAATCATTATCATATATATATATATATATATCAGACATGTACTTATATACTTTAACAGAAATAACAACCTTTAAACTGTTTTTATTTTATTATAATAGGTATTACCAGAGAAGACATAAAGGAACGAATATAAAATTATCTAGGGGGAAGCAAGGGGATCCGATCATGAATGGTTATGCATATCATTTTAAGGGGTTCAAACTTTATATGAAGATGGCCAAGTAGGTTCACTTTTTTTTCTTTTGAGGTATAATCTCTATTTTATTCTTTTATTATCCTGTATTTTAAATATATTATATATATGCATATATAATAGAGAGAGAGAGAGAGAGAGAGAGAGGTGATGTGGTTAATACAATTATATAGGTTTCAAGCGTACAATTCTATGATAAATGCAAGTTCTTTAAGATTTGAAATGGAGCAGCAGTTCAGGGTTTAGAAAGACCGTCTCTCTGCTGTTCAGGAGAAGGAAGAGATAGATGCCAAGAGGCTGGGTTGGCAGGGTTGGTCGCCTACAGGAACTGCTGTGGGCCTGACTGGACTGCCTGCATTCGGCATGTAGAGAGTGATCACTCATGTTCAAGAAAGAGTCAGAATTATTAGGTAAAAGTGGAAAGTCAAATTAACACTTAGCCACAAAAACACCCGCTTCTTATCTTCAAGCACCTCACACTTGGTCTTATCTCCTTCAACAAGAATAAACTTCACCTGCAGCATTCTGCTAATTGCAGCAAAGAGCTGTGCTCCCTCACATGCTCCTTTCTTGAAATTCAACCTAGAAACACAAAATTTAGCATGGAGCTATAAATACATTTGCATAGATTTTCCAGTTATCTCCTTTTGTATTCTGGTGTATTATTTTATTTTCCCCTCGTTATTAAACTTAGTGAGTGATCCAGTTATCTCTTTGTGGGAAAAGTTTAAGCTCAGGTTACAATGAATTTCCCCCCACAAATTTCTTACCAAAAATATGACCGCAACATAGACCAACACATTCCCTAGGTAATCTCAGTGGTGCCCACCTGACCTCCCTCATCTGCCTTTTGCCTCCTGCAACGTGTTTTCTATAGAGCACCCAGAGTCGCCTTTAAAAATGGTATCGGATTGAGCTACGCCTGATCAACATTTCTATCCAATTCCTTTTTCACTTAGAATTCAGAGCTAAAACCTTGACCATGGCATACAAACCTCTGAACCACCTAGGCTTCTTTCTGTCTTTATCTCACTTTGGACACAGTTGTAGCCACACGGACACCAAACTATTCCTCAAACATATGAGACACGTTCCTGGGGCAGAGTCTGTTGCCTCTCCCCATAAATTCTGACAGCCATTGCCTTCCAGGTTTCTCCCTAGTCTTCATCCACCAAATTTAACAGCACGACTCTCCTCTTCCTGCCATGATACTACATTCTCTTCCTCTTTTGTAGTCTTTTTTTACATGTACTTATCCAAACTGACATTATATACAGCTTCTGTCTTCATTGTCTGCTGTCATCTGCAACCCTCAAAGCAGGGAAAGCTTATATTTTTGGCCACAGTTTTATATCCATGGACGAAAACAGTTCCCGCCACACTGCAGCCATTCATCGTTAGTAGGGGAAGTAAGGAGAGACAGAGAGACTTATTGAGAGCAGGCTGATGGTTTTTCCAACTTACAAAATCTTGCTTTTGTTTTCCTTTTTCTTCTACTGCGAGGCAATAGACAAGAACACCTACAGATGGTGAAGGGTGTAGGAAGTTGGGAGATAAAAAAGAGTCTATTTTCATTTGAGTCTTAAATCAGAAGTGACCCATTATGTCAAAATGCAAGTCCAATTTAAAGCTGCAACAGAAGAAAGCACCAACAAGGCAGAAAACACAAGTCAAACAATTGTTTCTTCTGTAGAAAAAAATACAGGGACGCTGAAGAAAGAGGCCACAGGCACTCACAGGATTTGTAATATTGCAGGTAGCCAGCTCACTGCACAGCCTATCACAGGGTAATAATTAATACAAAAATAAACGCTATGTTTAAGATAAGCAACATAAGTGGTCATTGAGCACTTAGAGGTTTAAAGATTGTATACTCAGACATGTCGTAGCAAAAGTGGCAATACTGCACAGAGTGAAGGATGTTGGGTAAGGATAATAAAAGATCCCAGAGAAATAGGAGCAGATACCAGGCCTTTCCAAGATTGTGCAAGACACAGGTTGGACAAGGGCAAAAATTCTGCCTTCAGAAGTCTAAATGGCAGCTCTATATTCTACTATAATTTTTCTTTGGTGCACAAACTGTCTTAAAGAATTGTGGTAGGCAGTAAAACTCTACAATAGTACCCCTTCCCAGGATTTTCTACCTAAACTCCGAGACTAAAATATGATGGGCAGATATCACAGCCATGAGATTGTTATGCTAAATGGCCAAAGAGATTGTCTGATATGAGAAATTTTAAGAAGTAATCAAGTTTACTGATTAGTTAACTTTTAGTTTATCAAAAAGGAGATTGTCTGGGTGGGCACAATGTAGTCACATGAATGTTAACCATTCTACTTTTCTCTAGCCCCAACCTGGACACTTGACACTTTGTTCACTTCAGATTAATAGGTTAATATTAGGTTTTGATGTCTCAAACCATACTGACTAGAGATTCTACCTTTTTCTTTACAGGTGGAAAAAAACCCAAAAAACATTCGTTGTAGTAATATGTGGTATATCCTTTTAGTAGGTATTGAAATGTATGCTTATTAATACATGTTTAAATCAGTAACATGACCTATATAGTTCTAGTTCCAGAATGTAAACCACAAATGATAATAATAAACCAGCAATTTTCAAAAAGTCTCAAGTTATAGCATGCTGATTTTATTACACTGATTGACCTATACTTTCATTATAAATGAAAAAGGGTCTGCCTCTATTTAGGGTCCACCAAAACAGCTAACAAGACTTCTTATCCGGCATTTTCCATGTTTAATTTTAAAACAAGAATTTCCACTCCTAAGTTTGGGAGACAACATTATCTATATGATGAACGCTTAAACTTTATCAGAATCCTGTTTAAATACTTGAAGATCGATCTTCCAGATCAATATTTTATAATGTATACATTTACAGGAAACTCTCAGGGATTAACGGAAAACCAGCGATTTCCACTCCACAAGTTTACAGGGGAGGCAGAAGCTGAGGAGGGACAAGGCAGGCACACGGAACAACACTGCCTGCCAGTCTGAAATTCAGTGGTATCCCTTGGTCAGTAGCAATGAGACTCTGGTGAGTAGAGAAATGTTGTCAAAGTTGTTCAAGTTGCATGATAAGAAGAGTGTCAAAACCATTTAAAAGTTGGGGAGGGATGCTTTAGCCTACATAAAATGTTCGATGCTGAGCTCTTCATCTTGGGCAGGAGAAAAATCTCTATGAATTTTAAACAGGCTTGACCATACTACCTTCAGGGCAAAATGCTTGTCAATGTGTGATCTGAAAATAGTACAATCAAGCACATTGAAAATTCAGCAGTTTTTCTCATAAGAATGGATGTCTTCCTGACAAGTGAGCCCTGGGTTTTATTTCGGCCCGGGGATTTGTTTTGAAAGAAAACTTTATTTACTCCAAATACATTTTAAGTACTGTGAAAATGAATGAGAAATTCCATGTAAATTTCTATGTAAAATACACAAGCTACCTGATTGTTCTTTATGATTTCTCTCTTTGAAGAAAAATGTGATTATTTATCAATTATATTAATTTGAAGGCCCTTCTGTACCTTATTTTTAATAAGACATAATTTATGGCAACATTGTGCTATGCAAGGACAGCAAAAACTATTAAATATCATGTGACTATTGATCAATAAGAAAACATGCCTTTTCCTCCTTTCCTTTTTATTTTATATCAAAACCAAATCTTCAATAAACAAAGTTTTATTTGCTTTGTAAAAATCAAACAACATGTAAATAGCTTTTGTGTTTAAGTATTAACTAATGACAAGTAGCCGTACTGACAGAGTTTTACCTCAGGTATAGAGAATAATTTCTTTTAAATGATATTAAAGTCCTGGCTGGTTCCACAGTGGATAAGGCCATGGTCTGCAAACCCAAAGGTCACAGGTTCGATTCCCAGCCAAGGCATATAACGAGGTTGCAAGCCAGGTCTCCAGCCAGGTCTGTAGCTGGAGGCAGGTGAAAGGCAACCATACATGGATGTCTCTCTCTGCCTCTCTCCTTTCCCCTCTCTCTAAAAATAATTAATAAAAATTTTTAAATAATTTAAAAATGATATTAAAATCCCCCTTATTTGTTTTTGGAAATGATAGTACCCAAAGAGTATACCTTGGTTGCACTATATGCAAATGGTGCGAAGTATCAGTATGTGCAAATGGACTGAGTAGTCCGTAAAGTAAAAAGACGCACAAACAACAAGTGAAGAAAACTGAGAGGAAAAGAATGATATTTTTAGGAAATGTTTCCCAGATTGAACAAGTGAGGGCTGGATTCAGCACAGTTTGCTTCTTTATTGTAATTCTGGACCAGACCTGGTGAGCGACAATAGTTTTGCCTCCCGTGCGGTTCCACTGTCTCCTTCCTCTGCCCAGATGCCCCAGCAGACCGTCGCGTTCAGCACCAGAGCCATGGCCTGCAATGTTCAGACTCTCTTCTGCAGCTGTGCCTTAGCTGACCCCTCTTCTCACTTGTCCATTCCCATCCAGCCACCAGGACCTTCCACGCTCCCGACACCGAGTCCTTGGAGCCAGACCTCCTGGCTGAGAGCTCCCCTGTCAGGGAGCCGCGAGGCCAGCTGGTTCATTCCCTTCAGGGACAAACTCAAATGTCACCTCCTCTGGGGACAGATGTTTCCTCTGCACATTTTTTTTTTTTTTTTTAAAGAACAATCCCATCAGGTCTCTCAGCTACTTTATTTCCCTTGTTCTCGGTAGCACTTATCCATATCTGGCAGGATGTCAGTTCCAGGAGTGACTGCAAAAAAGTAACCCATTAAATATTTGTTTAGTGAGTTGTTAATTAACTGGATAACTGTGCATCACTGTCTTTGACATACGTGTGTCACTTTAGGAAGTGTAGACACTTCACTGTTCAAGAATACACTTAGAGCAAGACATAGGAACATGGTGGTCTTAACAATTCAAAAGGTAGATCAGAGTCTATTTTAGGATATGTTAGACCCAAATATGCATGGACACTTTCCTTTATGCCCAGATTGTCTCAAAGAGGAAAGCAGACTTAACCTAGCAAGTGTCAAAGCACATTGTTACTCAGAGTTGATCGATTGAATACTTCAGATTTGAAGGACAGAGCAAGCAGTTGTTGGCAGGTGGTCTTTTAACGTATGTTTTATTGTCCTGCAGAAATTCCTCTCTCAAGTCTCCCTGACTTCTCCCCTTCCAATCCGCATCAGTCAGGGTCTCTGTTTAATTGCTCTAAAGTCACCTGTTTTCCTGTATTCCAGTGATTCGCCCTCCTCAAGTCCATGTATGACCAATCTGTTTTGTGTTCTCACATCCTTGAATCCAGGCAAATTCCCAGGCAAGCCATCTTTCCTCCTGACAACATTCATTGCTTCCCAGTTAAATTGTTCCTCCTTTGTCACACGTTTTCACTGGGTTTTATTAACTCACCTACTTGAAGTATCAGACATCACAGGAATGTTTGACTTTTTCGTGCCTGTCCATGAAGCCCTTCCATGGCAATGATGCTTCAGAATCTTCCTTTTATGAGAAAAAGAATGGCATTTTAGTCATAGATCCACTGCCTGTGTGGAACTTTTGTGATACCTGGTAAGAATCGTCCTATCAAAATAAATGAGGGGCTCAGTTGCCATCAAATGTGTTAGCTGGCTTCTGACTCTTAGTTTCTATAGAACAAAACCATACAGTATTAAGAAATAAAATGCTTCTAACCGATCCTTTCCATTGGCAGCATTCTGTATCCTGAATGTGTCAGATGGAACCAGCACATATTTCTGCTATTGCTTTGTTTCTGCACTCAATACCAAAATGCTCATTAGTTTCTGGTGGCTGTTACAACAAATTAGACTGAACTATGTGGCTTGAAAACAGCGGAACTATTCTCTCACAGTTCTGGAGTCCAGGATTCCAAAATCAGCATGAGCAGGTCCATAGCAAGGTGTTGGCCGGACCACACTCAATCTGGAGGCTCTAGAAAGTAGGTTCTTGCCTCTTCCAAATGCTGCTGGCCTTCCTTGACCTGTGGCTGATTCTCTCCATGGTCTGCCTCTGTGTCCACCACTACTATTACATCTTCTTCCTCTTCCTCTTCCTCTTCCTCTTCCTCT
>PVIW01007272.1:0-74907 GCA_004026585.1 Noctilio leporinus | reverse complement strand
TTCCCTTTGCCCCGCATCCTCACCAACACTTGTTGTTTGTTGATTTGCTGATGATTGCCATTCTGACAGGTGTGAGGTGGTATCTTAATGCAGTTTTAATTTGCATCTCTCTGATGACTAGTGATGTTGAGCATTCTTTCATATGCCTCTGGGCCCTTTGTATGTCTTCCTCAGTGAGTTGTCTGTTCAGGTCCTTTGCTCATTTTTTAATTGGGCTGTCTGTCTCCCTGGTGTTGAGTTGCATTAGTTCTTTATATATTTTGGAGATCAGACCCTTGTCTGAGATATCATTGGCAATTATGTTTTCCCATACAGTTGGTTCCCTTTGAATTTTGCTGCTATTTTCTTTAGCTGAACAGAAACTTTTCAATTTGATATAGTCCCACTTGCTTATTTGTTCTTTCATTCTTTCTTAGTGTTGTTTTTGTTATTACTGCTGGCTTTTATTTTTTGTTTGGTTTTGTTTGCTTTGTTTTGGCTTGTTTTGTTCTGTCAGCACCTGTACAACAGCTTAAACAGTATGGTCAGGGTTGAGCCTCTCATTCAGCCAGCCTGAGGGTCAATCCCACCCACAAATGGACCGACACCAATCAAGGCCCAATTGCAACAGGAGGGCCCACATTACCCACACAAGAGACATTCTTAGAACATTCAGCTGAAGAGGTCAACTGGGTCCAATAGGATATCAACTACATAAGGCAACCCCACAAAGACTGAGCAGCTTATTCTAATAGATAGAAACAAACACAAAGAGATAGCTAAAATAGGGAGACAAGCCCCAAATGAAAAGACAGGAGGAATCTCCAGAAAAAGAGCTAAATGAAATAAAGGCAAGCAATTTATCACAAAGTCCAAAGTAGTATTTATCAAGAAACTTAGTGAAAATTACAAGGAACTTAGTGGGATCTACAACACCATGAAAAAGAACATAGAAACCACAAATAAGAACCAAACAGAAGTGAAAAATGTTATTTTGACATCAAGAATACACTAGCCCTGGTAGGGTGGCTCAGTTGGTTGGAGTATCATCCCATATATCGGAATGTTATGGGTTCAATTTCCTGGTCAGTGCAGATACCTAGGTTGAGGGCTTGATCCCTGGTCTGGGCACATAAGGGAGGCAACCAATCCATGCAATGTTTTTCTCTTTCTCTCTCCTCACCCCCTCCTTTTTTCTCTCTAAAATAAAAAAGCATAGCCTTGAGAGGATTAAAAAATAAAAAAGAATATACTGAAAAAAAATTAACAGTAGGTTAGATAAAACGGAAGATCAAATCAGTGAGCTGGAAGACAAGATAGAAAAAATCACCCAATCAGAGAAACAAAAAAAGAAATAAAAAGAATGAAGATAGTTTAAGGGAAATCTGGGACAAAATGAAACATAAAAACAGCCATATCATAGAGGCACCAAAAGGAGAAGTAATTGAGCAAAAGATAGAGAATCTATCTGAAGAAATATGGCAGTAAATCTCCCTAGCCTGGTGAAGAAAAAAACTCAACACAAGTTCAGGAAGCACAGAGTCCCTATCAAGCTGAACCCAAAAAGACCCAAACCAGGACATGCCATAATTAAAATGACAAAGCTTAAAGACAGAGAGAGAACCTTAAAGGTAGCAAGAGAAAAACAGTTACCTACCTAAAAGTGTATTCCTGTAAGTCTGCTATCTGCTATCTTAATAGAAACACTTTAGACCAGAAGGAATTGGCATGAAGTATTCAAATTAATGAAAGCAAGAATCTGAAACCAAGGCTACTCTATCCAGCAAGGCTATCATTTAAAATATCTCTCCAACATAGGAGCAACTATTAGCAAAGCAGTCATAATAGTAGGGGACATTAACATCCCACTGTCATTACTGGATAGGTCTTTCAGATAAAAAAAAAATCAACAAGGAAACAGTTACCTTAAACAACACACTACAGCCCTGGCTGGCAGCACAGTGGATAAGGCGCCGGCCTGCGAACCCAGAGGTTGCAGGTTCAATTCCCCAGCCAGGGCACATAATCAGGTTGCAAACCAGGTCTCCAGTCAGGTCTGTGGCTGGAGGCAGGTGAAAAGCAACCATACATTGATGTCTCTCTCCCTCTCTGCCTCTCTCCCTTCCCCTCTTTCTGAAAATAATGAAATAAAATCTTTCAAAAAAAAAAAGAAAAGAAAAAAAAATAAACAACACACTACAGCAGATCAATTTAACTGATATTTAGAGAACATTTCATCCCATATGTTAGAACACAAAATAAGTCTTACCAAATCCAGGAATACTAAAATCATATCAAGCATCTTTTCAGATCACATAGCATGAAACGAGAAATCAACTATAATAAAAAAAATTTTTTAACTTTCAAAAACATTCAAACACATGGAGACTAAGTGTTATGTTATTAAACAATGAATGGGTTACCAACGAACCAAGGAAGAAATCAAAAATTACCTGGAACCCTTGCAGGATGGCTCAACTGGTTGGAATGTTGTCACATGTACCAAAGGGTTGCAAATTCAATCCCCAGTCAGGGTACATACTTAGGCAGAAGTTTGGATCCCCACTTGGGACTCTTATGGGAGGCAACTGATCAATGTTTCTCTCTCACATTAATGTTTATTTCTCTCTCTCCCTCTCTGTGCCCCCTTCCTCTCTAAAAATCAATATACATATTCTCAGATGAGGCTTTAAAAAATATATTTTTAATTACCTGGACACAAATGAAAATGAACACACAACAACCCAAAATCCAAGGGACACAGCAAAATCAGTCCTAAAAAGTAAGTTAGTGGCACTACAGGCCTACCTCAAAAAGCAAGAAAATTTTCAAATAAATAATCTAACCCTACACCTCAAAGAACTAGGAAAAGAACAAGAAAAGCCCAGAATAAGTAGAAGGGAAGAAATAATCAAGGTCAGGGCAAAAATAAATGACATAGAGACTTAAAAATATATTTATCAATGAAACAAAGAGCTGGTTCTTTACATACATAAACAAGATTGATGAACCGTTAGCCAGACTCATCAAGCACCAAAAAGAGGACCCAAATTTAAAAAATGAAAGAGGAGTAACAACAGACTTCACAGAAATACAAAGGAATGAAAGAAAATACTATGAACAACTATATGCCAACAAATTGAACAACCTGAACTAAATGGACAGATTCTTAGAAACACATACCCTTCCAAAACAGAATCAGGAAGAATCAGAAACCTTGAGTTGACTGATAACAACTAATGAAATTAAAGTAAACACAAAAGTCGTAGCAAACAACATTCCTGGACCAGATGGCTTCACAGGTGAATATTATCAAACATTTAAAGAAAACTAACACCTACCTTCCTCAAATTATTCCAAAAATTTTAAGAAGAGGGAAGATTTTCAATGTCTTTTTAAAAAGCATTTGATTTATTATTTCTAGAGAAAGGGGAGAGGAGAGAGGCAGAAAGGGAGAGAAACATCAATGTATGATTGCCTTTCACCTGCCTCCAGCTACGGACCTGGCTTGCAATCTGGTTATGTGCCCTGGTTGGGAATAAAACCAGTGACCTTTGGGTTTGCAGGTGGGTGCCTATCCACTGAGCCATCAGCCAGGGCTCAATCTCTTTATAGGAGACCAGCATTATTCAAAATACAAAAACGGATAAAAATGTTACAAAGGAAAAAAAGTATAGGCTAATATCCCTGATAAAAATTAATGCTAAAATTCCCAACAAAATATTAGCAAACTAGGTCCAGCAATACATTAAAAAGACCATGACCAAGTAGGATTTATTCCAGGGATGCAAGGCTGGTATAGTATTTGCAAATCAATAAATATGATACATCACATAAACAAAATGAGAGATAAAAATCACATGATCATCAATAGATGAAGAAAAACCATTTGATAAAATCTAGATAAAAAATGCTCTGCAAAGTGGGAATGGAGGAATCACACTCAACATAATAAAGGCCATATGTAAAAAACCTCCAACCAACATCATACTCAATGGCCAAAAACTAAAAGTGTTCTCCTTAAGATTAGGAACAAGGCAAGGATGTCCACTTTCACCATGCTTATTCAACATAGTACTGGAAGTCCTACCCACAGCAATTAGACAAGAAGAAATAAAAGGTATCCAAAATGGAAAGGAAGAAATAAAACTGTCATTATTCACAGATGGCATGACATTGTACAAAGAAAACCCTAACAACTCCACCAAAAACTTACTAAGTCTAATAAATGAATTCAGCAAAGTAGCAAGATACAAAATTAATATCCAAAAATCAGTGGCATAATTATATACCAATAATAAATTACCAGAAAAAGAAAATAAAGAATCAATCCCATTTACTATTGCAACAAAAATCAATAAAGTACCTAGGAATAAATTCAACTAAGGAGGTTAAAGACCTGTACTCATAAAACTATAATATATTGAAGAAAGGAATAGAGGAATACACAGACAAGTAGAAGTACATACTGAGTTCATGGACTGAAAGAATTAACATTGTTAAACTGTCCATAAAACCCAAAGCAATCTACAGATTCAATGCAATTCTTATTAAAATACTAATGTCATATTTCACAGATATAGAACAAATATTCCAAAAATTTATATGGGACCAAAAAAAGACCCCAAATAGCCTCAGCAATCCTGAGAAAGAAGAACAAAGTTGGAGGGATCATAATACTGGATATCAAACTATAATACAAAGCCACTGTAATCAAAACAATCTAGTACTGGCACAAGAACAACTTTATAGATCAATGGAACAGAACAGAAAGCCCAGAAATAAACCCACACCTTTATGGTTTTCATTATTTGACAAAAGAGGTAAGAGCATGCAATGAAGGAAAGGTAAGTTTCTTCAATAAATGGTGTTGGAAAATTTGGACAGGTACATGCAAAAAGAAAAAGAAGGAAGAAAGAACCTAGACCACCAACTTATACCATACTCAAAATGGATAAAAGATTTAAAAGTCATGGAACCATAAAAATCTTCAAAGAAAACACTGGCATTAAAAACTCAGACATCTTGTATAGCAGCATTTTTGCCAATAAATCTCCAAGGGCAAGGGAAACAAAAGAAAGAATGAACACACTGGACTACAACAAACTAAAAATGTTCTGTACAGCAAAAGAAACCATCAACAAAATGAAAACAAAACCCACAATGTGGGAGAACATATTTGCCAATGATGCATCCAATAAGAGGGTAATTTCCAAAGTATATAAAGTATTTATATAACTAAATACAGGAAGACAAATAAGTCAATTTAAAAATGGGCAAAGATCTGAATAGATACTTCTCTAAAGAGGAGATACAGATGGCCAATAGACATATGAAAAAGTGCTCAACATCACTAATTATCAGAGAGATGTGAATTAAAACCACAATGATATATCAGCTCACCCTACAAGAATAGCTACCATCAATAAATCAACAAACAGCCATGGCTGGTGTGGCTCAGTTGGTTGGAGCATCATCCCATAACCAAAGGGGTTGTGGGTCAGATTCTCAGGCATGGCACAAACCTAGGCTATGGGTTTAATTCCTGATCCAGGCACAGGCGCATGTGACCCCCGGTCTTGATGCATCTGACCCCTGGTCCAGGCACCGATCCCCAGACTGGGCACATATGGGAGACAACCAATTGATGCTTCTCTCTCACATTGATGTTTCTCTTTCTCACTTCATCTCTCTCTAAAAACAAGAACAAAAATGTCCTTAGATAAGAATAAAAGAAAAATAAATAGATAAATAAATAAATGCTGCTAAAAATGTGGAGAAAAGGGAACCCTAGTGTACTGTTGGTGGGAATACAGCCACTGTGAAAGAGAAGTATGGAGTGTCCTCAAAAAATTAAAAATGAAACTGCCTTTTGATCCAGCAATCCCACTTCTGAGAATGTACCCTAATAATCCCAAAACATGATTCAGGAAGAATATATGCATCCTTATGTTCATAGCAGCATTATGTACAATAGTAAAAAAGCTGCACTACATTTCCATAATAGAATAAATGCTACATGGCTATAAAAAAGAAGGAACCCTTGCCCTTGGCTAGTCAGAGAGAGACAAATACCATATGATCTCACTTATATATGGATTCTAATTAACAAAATAAACTGATGAACAAAAAAGAACCAGAGGCACAAACACACAGCAAACTGACAGGTCTCAAAGGGAAAGGAGGAAGGTGAAGAGATTAGTAAAAGAACATACATGCATAGCCCACCACACAGACAATAGTGTGGTGAAGGCCAGGGGAGGAGAGGCAGGAGTTGGGTGGACACTGGCAAAGGGGTAGGAATTGGGGTCATCTGTAACAGTGTCAACAATTTAAAAAAAAAAATCTAGAAGATTCAGAAAGAACCTTTAACTTTCCTCCTAACTGCCTAAAACAAATTTAGAGGACCAGCAGGTCCTTCAGGAAGATAACTATCATCAGAGATAACTGTGGTTAATATAAACTTGTGTGAAGTAGAAACCCCAGCAAGGCCTATTTGATCAATAGGCCTTGTTCCTCTCTGTGTCCTATTGTTGAAGGAGGCCCAGCAAACATGTTTTTACCAAGCATTTGCTTTGCAATCTCCATGTGAATTGCCTTCCTCCCCTTTGTTTGAAGTCTCAAACCATTAACCAACACCCGCCCTCCAAACACACACTTTCTTTTTAGCTCAAGATAGCAAATAAACCTTGACTGTTCAATGTGTCCTAAGGTCTCATGTTCTCATGGAAACCCCGAATATGCACATGTAATAAAGTTTGGACATTTTTTCCTGTTACTCTCTCATGTTGATTTGATTATTAAGCAGAGGAAAGAACTTAGGAAGGTGGAAGGGAAAACACTGCACAGCACTAGAGCAAGGTGAGGCTGGAACAGTGTCGGGGGAAGGAGACAGAGATCCCCACTCCAAAAAAGGAAAGAAAATTAAGTTTGCGCCCTGCAAACTAAGCAGACATGAGAAAGGAGCTCAAGAGAATATTTCAAACCACATTCTATTTCCCACTGAATACAAGTTTCATTTAAATATATAAAATGATTACGTATTAAAGGGAAAAAAAAAAAAAGCACTAGACTGCAATGGACAGGTGTTCTATATTGTGGTTCTTATCCTTTTCTGCTTTTGGGTTCCATTGGATACTCCTTTATTCTTAAAACAAATGCTCTTTTTCATTAAATCAACTGGTTCTGGTTTCTGCTATTTGCAAGCCAATATTTTTTTTTCATTGAAATATTAAAAGTGTACATGTGTCTCTGGGTAGCAGCATCAAGGACAGTTCTTATTTTCTCCATTTAGCTTATTTACATTTTCTAAATTGCATACCATGACTACTCTTTCTTCCTTTCTTTTCTTTTTAATATTTTATTTATTTTTAAAGACAAGATAAGGGAGTGAGAGGGAGAGAAAGAGCAATGTGTGGTTGCCTCTCATAAGCCCCCAAATGGGAAACTGGCCCACAATCCAGGCATGTGCCCTGACTGGGAATCACACAAGCGACCCTTGAGCAATGCTCAATTCACTGAACCACCAGCCAAGGCTCTTTCTTAATAGTTTTATTACTTGCATCTATGCCAGAGGTGCCCAAATTTTCTCAATTTATAATATTCTTGCTGTTTTAGCATATTTTCATGTCACTCCTCTTCCCCAAACCCTCAGACCAAAGAAATGCCTTGCAATTTTAACAATTAGGTTAAAAAAGCTATGATCACTCCTTAACTTCATAGCTATTGAGGGAAAAATTGAAAGGCAAATATTTTTATTTCATTCTGAAACAATACAATATTTACTAATAGGACATACGTGTCTATTGTGTACTGTACAGTTTCTCAAACCTGGAAATCAGATTGGACAACTGCCAGCCTCGTTTTCTGTTCCATGTTGATTTTTCAAGTGGTACGTTTGCTTTTAATCATGGCAGCTGCCCAAAACCCAGCTATGTAGAATATGACACTATCAGTATGAATATAACACACTCTAACGGTAAAACTGAATAACCGACTGGCCACACAGTGTCAGATAGACACTGAATATTTCCCTCCAGCCCCTGTGAGTTTGCAGTCCAGCGTAACTTGGCACATGGTATGGAAACTGCTTCTCTGTACAGTCATCAGGTACTGCTGTGTACACATTTCTTTGGATTTTACTAACCCTTTCCACAGTAACAAAATGAAGGTTTTCACATTAAGCCAAAGAGGGTACACATTTTTTGGCAAATGACCCACTCTGTCTGGTGTTTAATGATACTACCCTTAATTCACAAAGAAATTGGCCCAAAAAGAAAGTTCACATAAAACAGCACCGATAACTGCAACCGAGAGAAAAACAATAAACCTATCTTTAAAGTAAACAAGACCCCTTAGCAACTAAAGCTTTCTTTTTTAAGCCAAGTATATGTAAATATTTTAACACTACATTAATAAGAAGATGCCAATATGTTATTTTGAGTAATACATTTGAAACAGTAGGAAGAGTCACTTAATTTTTCTTGTTAACATGAGTACTTTAGGGTGACTTCCCAAGTCATCTTGGATGACATTGTAAACTCACCACTTGTCAACATTTCTAACTGTATGTTTTCCTTTGTTCTAGTTGTACTTTTCCATATAAGCATTTGTAGAAAATCCATTGCGTGAATAGGCCAAGAGTTCAATAAAGAGCTAAGGCATGGAGACAGTCATGGTCAGCCCTGAAATGACTCAGATGTGACTGACTTGTGAGTTCAAGCTGGACTTAGATCATCTTTCAAGCTTAATTCCTTCCTTTGCCCCCCATTTAATGATCCTGTTAACTCACAGCAAGGGCACAGCAGCAAGGACAAGTCACAAAGCTAAGATGTGAGTAGCTAACTTAGATAACTTAACTCACAAATATAGGGAATATGTTCATGTAGCTTTGGGGGGGAAATTATTATGTTACCAATAACACACAGCAACACCAAATAGTTAATGTTGTGACATGAAATAGCAAAAGGTGAAAAAATAAACACAGGAAACAATCTCAACCCTGCCTAGCCAGAAAGAAATGTTTGAAAGAGAGGGTTAATGCAGCTCCCATCAAGTTCCTGAGGGGACTAGAAAGACCTGGTCTACTTTGTCCTAACTTGGCTCAGTCTCTCCAGGAGTTCATTTTAACTTGCTAGCAAATGCAAATACATTATTTTTAAAAGCAGGCCAATTAAGACACAAGTGTTTAAAGACACAGGAGTAATTACAAATGTATTATTCATACCTAATTTATAAGATGAACTTCTTTCTGTAAAATATTAAACTGTTTACATGCAGGATAGGAAGACAATTTTCAAACTGTTCATGTTCTACTCTAAAGCAATGATTCATTAGCAATGCAACAGTTTCTGGTTGACTTACAGCGTGGACAAGCCTGCAATCAGAAAATGTTTGACCTCAAGATATCTACTTGACCCCAAAGAAACACAGATTCTCCTGCTATAAAATCCTAAACAATGGGGCAGACAAGGTCACAGGGTCAAACAGAGTATTAACAGGTCACTGTGCAGCCCACTTGGGAGCAATTACTTCCAGTCATGGCTAAGTGGACACTTGATTGAATACCACTAAGACAGCTCACATCCCATGGATAACAATCCTCACAGCGATTAAGAATTAAAGCCCCCATGATTCAGCCTTTATTACTGAAATGAACCTAACTCTTCCATAAAAAACTCTTGGTATATGCCTCATGCAAGGTCTAAATTGAAATGCCACCTCATTAAACAATAATATCTCATTTTATCTAAATGAATTTTCATGAAAGTGAGCCACACAGCTCAGGAATTTTTAAAATGAATTATCACAAGTAATACATAATTTCACCAAAACTCAGGCAGAAAAAAATAGCTTTAGGAGTAAAAGGAAACATTAATGTTGAATGAAACATCTATTCTTCTGTGGCTAAACAGCAGCAGAGAATACTGGCCACTACAAAACAACAGTATTTTAAGGAAATCCTTAATTTTTGTTAATGTCAGCTAAAAACAAACAGGTCAATTGCTGACGGAACTTTTAAGTAAAATACAGACTTCAGGTCCTCATTCTAAATAAACTGGATATGTGGCATTAGAAGGTCATATTATTTTTTAAATATATTTTATTGATTTTGCTATTACAGTTGTCCCAATATTTCCCCCTTTTCCCTCCTCCACCCAGTATCCTCCATTCATTCCCTCTGGCAATCTCTCCCTTGGTTCATGTCTGTGGGTCATGCATGTAAGTTCTTTGGCTACTCCATTTCCTTTATTATTCTTAACATCTCCCTGTCTAATCCCCGTCTACTTTGTGCCTATCAATTTGTGCTTCTTAATCCCTGAGCCTTTTCCACAATTCTTCCCCTACCTCCTCCCAATTTGTAATCATCCAAATCTATCATTCTGTTTCTGTTATGCTTGTTTATAGTTTGTTTTTTTAATTCAATTGCTAATAGGTGTAAATTTATTGCCATTTTAATATTCATAGTTTTGATCTTTAAGTATATTTTGATTACACTCTTAACAGTTGTTACACTTTTCTTTGCCTTTGTCAGCCTCCACCCACTTCCCTCCAGCAATGTCCCCACAACCCCCCATCCCTGCTTAGTTCATGTCCATGGGTCATGAATGTAAGTTCTTTGGCTTCTCCATTTACTTTACAATTTTTAAGGTCCTCCTGTCTATTTTGTACCTAATTAAGAATTATTTAATTATTATAATTAATTATTATTGTACATAATTAAGAATTATGCTTCTTAATCCGGGTAACTTTACCCCCATCTCCCCCTCCTCCCCCCCAATGACAACCCTCCATATGCTCTCCATATCCATGGTTCTGTTTCTGGCTAGTTGTTTGCCTACTTTTTGTTTAATGGATTCATTTGCTGATAGTTGCAAGTTTGTTATCATTTTACTGTTCATAACTTTTATCTTCTTTTTGTTAAATACATACTGTTAATGTTTCATACAATAAGGGCTTGGTGATGATGAACTCCTTTAGCTTTACCTTGTCTGGGAAGCACTTTATCTGCCCTTCCATTCTAAATGATAGCTTTGCTGGACATACTAATCTATGATGTAGGTCCTTGCTTTTCATCATTTTTGAATACCTCTTGACAGTCCCTTCAGCCTGCAAAGTTTCTTTTAAAAAATCAACTGACAGTCTTATGGGAATTCCTTTGTAGGAAACTATCTGCTTTTCTCTTGCTGCTTTTAAAATTCTCCCTTTATCTTTAATCTTTGGCATTTTAATTATGGTGTATCTTGGTGCACCCCTTTCTACATCCAGCTCGTTTGGGCCTCTCTGTGCTTCCTAGACTTGCATGCCTCTCTTTTTCACCAAATTAGGGACATTTTCTTTCATTATTTTTTCAAATAAGTTTCCCGTTTCTTGCTCTTTATCCTTCAGGCACCCCTATGATTCAAATGTTGGTACTTCTGAAGTTGTCTCAAAGGTTCCTTAGCCTATTCTTGTTTTCTCCTCTTGCTGTTCTGATTGAATTTTTTTTCTTCCTTGTGTTCCAAATCATGATTCGATTCTTGGCTTCATCCACTCCACTGCTGATTTCCTTTAAATTTTTCTTTATTTCACTTAGTGTAACCATCATTTCTGCTTGGGTCTTTTTAATGCTGTTCAAGTACCCACTGAGTTCCTTCAGCATCCTAATAAGCAGTGTTTCGAACTCTGCATCTGATTGACTGATTGTTTACCTCCATTTTGTTTAGTTCTTTTTCTGGAGTTTTGTTCTGTTCTTTCATTTGAGGCATATATCTTTGTCTCCTTATTTGGCAAACTCCCTGTATTTGTTTCAATGTGTTAGGTAGAGCTGTTTTAACTCACTATCTTAGTAGTGTTGTCTAATGTAGAAAAGCTCACCCATAAGCTGAATGGGGAAGAGCCTTTGGTAATCGCAGAGTGGGGCAACCCATGTGAACCAGGTTGATGGAGTCTCCAATATGGTGTAGCTATCTGTGGCTCTGTATGGGGGAGGGCTTATTAAGGAATGATGGCTGCTGCCTGGCCTTGGGAGTTTTGTCCTGGAGGAAGCTATCTCCTGGCACTCGTCTGATGCCAAACACTTCAGTATCTCCCAGTATGCCACTGGTGCCCTTCAAACTGTTGCCCCAGTGCAAAAGACCAGAGGGAGCGAATCTGCATTAAGTCCTAAGTCCACAATGGACCCTTTAAGGGGAGATGCCTAAAAATCCTCCAGTTTCTTCAGCTGCCCCAACCCCCACTGGTTTTTCTAACACAGTCGGAAGTTATGATGACTTATCTACCTGGCACTGGAATCCTGGGATGGGGTGTGGGACTGGATTCCCTCACTACTAAGATATCTCTCCCAATTTTTATCCACCACATGTGGATATGATGGCCCACCCCATGCCTCCGCCATTCATACCCATCTGAATAAATGTGACTTCTTTAATTCCTTGATTGTAGGGCTTCCATACAGCTTAATTTTCTGACAATTCTACTTGATAGCTGTTTTGGAGTTTAGTTGTAATTTTGAGTGTGGTTGTGTGAGGAGGCGAGCTACACCTCCACCTTGACCATAATTCTCTCAGAAGTCATATTATTTTAAAATTCTGAAGTGAAGTCACATATATCCATTTTGAGCTTCCTAGCACATACCAGCCAAGGCCATGCATAAAGGAAACTGAGGCAGGTCCTGCCATTCAAAACCTGTTGGGGCCCTTGTATTTGTGTATATCACCACATTCTACAATAATAAATGTAGTTTCTTTACAATGTAAAACGATTTACCTTTTAAAAATTATTTAATTACCAAGAAATTATGAGTTAACACACTCTGAGTACTGGTCACACTTGATGTCAGTCAACACAATGACCAAAGTTACCAATACATGGTATTAAGAACTGTAGAGCCATCCCTTTCCTCTGGGTCACTGTTGGATTCCGCAAATATGCACATGAAGTAAAAACCTGAAGTTTAGGCCCAAATGTCAGCTAACAATGTAGACATTCTCTGCCAGGGAAACCTCAAAAACTAGGTCAACAGATACAAACAACCCCTCCTGAAACATGCATAGTAATAGTCTAAATAAAAACTACATACCTTATAGAGGCTTATAAGGACTAAGCACTGCGGGGACTGGGGTGGGAAATTATAAGCAAATTCCATCCAAAGAAGAAATGGGCTCCAAGAGGCAAATTACTCATTTTAGGGTCTTACTTTTAATCAATGTTCATTAAAAAGCCCTGAAGATGGTACTGTGATCATGTATTGCAGCCCCGCCCATGCCTCAGCCAGCCCTGCTTACACACAGCACGCCCCCACCATGCATTTACAAGAACTAAAGAACTATAGGAGCTCCTCTCTTGGGGGAGGTGGCCCAGCAAGGCCTGGTTAACAGGCAGCACTATAGGCAACATATATTAAAAGACTCCTCCTTCTCCAGGCTAATGCAGACAGGGGCCAGGGCAGGGCAGGAAGAGTAGCAGCAGGCTCTCAGCCCCTCCTCACCCCTCAGCCAGGCACACATGCAGTGAACCACCCAATTATACATACACCAGAGCAGCCTGTCACAACAGTGGCAAGTGATATCCATCTATTGGGCAACTTCCCACCAACAAAGATTTATTTAATTAACAATAATAATTTAGTGATAAATATCACTAAGAAGACAGCAAGTTTGAAATTAAGACACAGTTTCTCCCTTCCAGAAGCTCACTCTTACTCTGCACACTTTAAAGAATCCTGTTTTGAAGATTGGCTCCCAAGGTAAGTGGTCCTCTTCAAATCTTTAACCAATGAAGACCCTCAATGTCTACATCCACACTGTAGATTTGACTAAATGAGCTCTTTATTTATTTATTTATTTTAAGCTATAAACAAAGCTCTGTACAGACCTGGTTTCAAGTCCAACCCTATCCTCTACCATCCAGGCCTAACATGAAAGGAGTAAAGTAGGAATTTAGGTCGCTCTGCTCTTCTTGGGGGCTAAGAAGAAAAAAGCCTCGTGACAGTATAACTGAACATACAGTTTTGTTTTGTTTTTTTTTTTTTTCATAAGAGGATAACCTGTGCAACAGGACAAAAAACAAACAACAGAAAAAATATGCTTGTCTTATGTTAGGTCATTCTGTAAAAAAGGATATAAAATGGAATGCCAAGGGAATGTCTGTCAAGACTCAAAAACCACCTTTTCAAACAATTCATCCTGTACTATCTACACTTTGATTTCAAATTAATTTGTTTCATTTTAAGTAAAAGCTTGCCATATTCATTTGCTCACTATCCTACCTTTTCTTAAGTCCACCAAAGGCAATTTTGCCATAATGATACAAAGTTTGCATCATTCAAAGAGAAAACCATGGTATTTCCAGGATTTTGAGATGCCAGGGGGAAAAAAAGGCAAAAAGACTTGGTGTATAGATTTTTTTTTTTACACACCTAAAAACTAAGCTCCCCAGCAATGAAGGCATCATTACCTTTTGTTCTCTTTATAAACATATTTGTACTTTCACCTCTAAGTACCTGTACAGTGTTAAATAAAAACAACTCCAGTAAATTGCCGACAAACAGGTAACACAAGTAGAAAGAATTCCCCTTCAAATTGTCAAGAAAAAGCTGAAGTAAAAGACATCCCCAAAGTCTTCTGGTAAATGCACTTTCCCAAAGAAAATGTGAAATGCATAACAAAACATATACATAACTAATTTTAATGCCTAATTATGTACCACCCAAACAGAATTATCAGGAGACTTGACTGACTTCCCCACAGCTGTCACTGCCATCAAGCAAACTAAAAAAAAATAAGTAATTTCTGACCTTCTAATGTCCTCAAAAATTATTCATAATATCAAAATATGTGGACCATTGGCATTCCATTTCAACATTGTCAGGGAACACCAGAGATCACAGATTGATGTGAAATTAGTGACTCAGACTCATTTACCCTGATTTAGAGTACAATTTGAATAAATACTTAAATTGAACAAACAAAATTATAAGGGGTTGATCACCTGAATAAGAACAAAAGAGAAGTATGGTGAGCAGACATACCAAATATGTGGTATTTATTTATCCAATAGAAACAGAATGTATAAGTTCACAGAATTTAAAAAGTCAAAATTTTGACCTGAAGTTGGGGACTTTAAGATGTGGAAGAATGAAAGCAAAAAAGAGCTCTTTTACAAGCTGTTTTCTAAGAAAGTCTTCAAGTGTTAAGTATCTTCAACAAATGGTGACTATGAAATATTTAACTTCTAGGAGTGCTAAGCCAAGAAACATTCCTGGTTTTGAAAGACAATGCCATATAAGGCAAAACTCTGCCCCGAGTATAAGACATAACTTAGATTTCAATACAGAAGACATTTCTGACTGATGAAAAGAAAGCCAAAAACCAACCTCTCATCAGCAGATTTTGCAACTCAGACAGGTGGGAAAATCAACTCTCCTTACTTTCGGCCTAATGATTTGGGTTATCTGCTGAGGTGCCCTTAACAAAAAGTGTTTAGTATGAGAATCAAATAAAGATTTCTATCCTTAATTTATAAGAGTTTGTTAGTACATGTCATATAGTACATACTTCATGTGTACATTACCCAAAACAACATTCTCTTCACGTTCAAGTTCAAAGATTGAAAGAAGTACAAAGTGGGTGTTACCTTGTGCAAATCTCTCTGGTCCTCTGGTAACTCATCCAACCCCCTATCCACATGGACTCTAGTAGACCAGAGGCAGCTACTTAAAAGGCAATTTCCCACAAACTCAGTCCTGATTGCACTGCACATCTGTGCTAAGCCCTTTACAATCATTATCTCATTCAACTATCATGACCACAATACAAGGAAGGTATGCTAATTATTTTACAAAAAGAAAACTAAGATTAAGTAAGTTAGCTAAAATGTGCTGTAAACAGGATTAGGATTTAAACTAATGGTCATGTACACCATGCTAAATGGAAGGGTGGGTCAAACACTTTAGAAAAGCCCACCATCCAGGAAGGGAGAAAAAGGAACGACTAAACCAATTTACACTCCTCTGGCCATTCTGCTCCCAAACTGGAACCCCACCTTAGAAATCAATTAGGACTTTTTAACTGAGACTTCCCAACAGCACATTAAGCAGCCCAGCTCAAACCCCTTCTTCACTTCCTTATTTTTAACTCTTAGTTCAGGTGTGAATAAAACCTCTCTTATTTTCACTATCTCTACCTCTAAAGAGGAACAAACATAAATAAATATACTTTTGTCGGGGCCCACAGCTCAGTGCAATGCTCAGATAAAGCAGAAGATAATGGTTCAAGCCAAGGTTTATGATTCAATTTCTGGATTCCAAGGAGATGGGGCTTACAAAGCTATGGCTTCCCAAAGTCACTTGGGAAGGGCCTGCCCCTTAACCAGCAGCCCCTGCAGCTGCCTGGCTAGCCACTTAGAGCAAGGAGCTGCTGAGCCATCTGCTTGATTCTAGTCAAGTCTGAGAGAGAGAATAGGGAAGGGGAGAATCAAGGGAGGAAGGAAAGGAGGGAGGGGGAGAGTGAGAGGGAGGGAAGAGAGAGAATGAATAGGGGGAGAAAGGAAAAAAAGAAAGAGAAAAGGAGGGAGGGAGACCAACTTGCCCAGTCAAGAAAGAGAGAGATAATATATAGTCCATGCTTTCAGGACAATCTTCAGTTTTTCTTTTGCTTCCCTATCTCACTGCAGGGTTATCTCTAGTGTGATCACTTAGGAGGGAAGTGATTCATCAGATCTGAGAGGTGAAGGTAACAATCTTCAAGCCAAAGGTATCTGGGGTGGGCCAACAAGTTGAAACCCACAGGGAGGGGCTTAACTAGGAATGTGTGTGTAATGGAGGTGGACAGACCTTTCAACCAGTGTGCTTTAGACCCAGTATTTTACATGACTCTACTTTATCATGTAAATCAATGGAGGAAACATGAAATTTATAAAAGAACTATGTGCTTTGTGTATGTGGCATTCAGAATATATTCAGAAAGAGACTCAATTCTACCTTCCCTTTTATTTGTTTACTTTTATGAAGTCTTAGGTCCTACATGATTCCACAGAATTTATAGATAACCACCTTTTTATCCCCTTTCTTGCAAATCTTCCTCCCCAGCACCTATTCAGCTCAGTAAAGAAACTTATTAATACAGCTACTCAAACATCAGAAAGTGGATGGTCCCACAACCAAATCTGCTCCCTGGATACCTGGCATCTTATCTTTGTTTTTCACCTAAACCTGTTGGCAAGACAAGTGGGTCCTAGCTGAAGGATTTTTAAAGAAATTAATTTGGTGACAGTCTGAGTTTTTTTAAGGTAGAAAAATTTAAAACGCACCTACAAAAGGAACTTGCTTACTAATTAATGATGCCAAAATTTCTTTCCAATCCTATCCCACTGCACCTCAAGGTGATCAAAAGAAGGTGGGGCATTTAGTCTTTTTTTACTGAATTTGGCAGGAAAAGTAAAGAGAAGCTGCTCCTCTGAGTTCTCCACCTGCCCTGCCCTTCTTTCTCTTCCACATGGAAGGAACTGAAAGCGCCTCAAGCAACAACGACGTTTACACTGGCCATTCAGCATGTTTCTAGCAATAACTTCATGTGTATTTAAGTATAAAATTTTTGAGGCAGAGAGTTAAGAAATACTGAGATCTACATATTTCATCCTTGAAGGAAACAAAAATGACTCATATCTAAACAATTCAAATCAAAGCATAGCACTGTGGCCGTATATTTTGCTTATATTGTGGCCGTATATTCGTGTCTATAACCACGAATAAAGAGTTTGGAATCTACCATAAGTGTAGGTTATCATACAAGTTTTAAAACTCACAAAATATTTTCAATTTTTATGATATGAAATAAAATAGGTTGTTTAAATATTTCATAACTGTTAATAATTCTAAATATGTGTACTTCTAGGAGCACTTTCAAATGCATTCCCTTTCCCAAGTCTAATTTTACAGAATGATTTTCTTAATGTTTTTTCAAGGGACAATAACGTGGGTTGGGAAGATATGCAAAACACCTTCCAGACAAATTTTCATCTCAGTCCTAATCATTATTTTTAGTGAACAATGGAAGCCTGCAGCTAGTATGAAGGGGTTCTTCAGAAAGATTCAAGAATTATGAAAAACAGTAACAGAACCCAAAACTTATTTTTATTTAGAACCCACCTTGCTTAAAATGGATCAAAAGTGGTTTTAACCAATAATGAATAGACAAAAAGCCTTAACCCCCAGTGCCATGCAAAGGCCATGTGTTTCAAAAAGAGAACATGATTATATAATTATCTCTAGGATTAGAAAGCTTTAATCTAAAAGTAGCTGAAACAGCTCAAGAGCTTCCTCTTAAAGGCAGCAATTCTTTAACTTTAGAGTAGATAATATTCATCATGATTTGCTTCATGAAAAGTGTAAATCCTAGGCTCTATCTCTAGAAAATCAGATATAGCAGGTGTGAATGAGGTCAAAAAAGCTGAATTTGGCCCTGGTCAGGTTGCTCAGTAGGTTAGAACATATTTCTGATACATCAGGGTCGCTGGTTTGATCCCTGATCAGGGTTCATACAAAAATCACCAATGAATGCATAAATAAGTGGAACAACAAATCAATATTTCTCTCTCTCTCCCTCCCTCCCTTTCTTTTTCTCCAGTCAATAATGTGGGGGGAAGGCCCTGGCTGGTAGCACAGTGGTTAAGGTGCCGGCCTGCGAACCCAAAGGTCGTAGGTTCGATTCCCCAGCCAGGGCACATGACAAGGTTGCAAACCAGGTCTCCAATCAGGTCTGTGGCTGGAGGCAGGTGAAAGGCAACCATACATTGATGTCTCTCTCCCTCTCTGCCTCTCTCCCTTCCTCTCTTTCTAAAAATAATGAAATAAAGTCTTTAAAAAAAAAAAATAATAATGTGGGGGGAGGAGGAAGAGGAAGGAGTATTTGAATACTCTGTTCAGGGTCTCACCAGAGCCAGGGACTGGATTGCAACTGTCATTTTTTTTTTTTTTTTTTTTGCAATTGTCATTTTTATAGGTTATGGTTTTGTCTCATTGCTTATTCTGTTTTTTTGTTTGTTTGTTTTTTTTTTGTTGTTGTTGTTGTTGTTGTTGTTGTTGTTGTTTTCCCCCCCAGGGTTGCGGAGCAAGTCTAAATGAAAACTATGAACAGTTCCTGAATGGAGCTGACAACTCTGAGTCAGATCTAACTGGGCTGAGAACAGGCACATGACCCAAGCTGGGCCAATTAAATGCTTCAAATTCTTCCCCAATGAATTTGGACTAAGATACAGTAAAATCAACTTGTATTCAAGGTGAACTAATACCAAAGCAACCACCTTGGAGGAGAAGCAGGGTAAAGAAAGTATGTTTATTAAGTGCAAATTATGAACAAATGCCCTGGAGCAAAAGGAGCTAAAAATCGGCTGTTCTTTTATGTGACTTATGTCTTTGTTTCCACATGCCCCAGACTGTAAGCATCTCTCCTCACATACCAGGAATTTCCAGGACTTTCAAAATAAATTTCAACTACATGCAATTTCCACCTGACAGGCTGACTTCATACTCTAACCTCCAGATAAGCTGCAATTTCATTAGACCACGACAGCAGTTCCACTGAGAACTTGGAATCAGCAGGCTCTGGCCCGAGAAGCAGAGAGTGAGTCTGCAGAAGGGACAGGGCAAAGCAAATGTACAGTGAGAAACAAAGAACTGACAGG
Source organism: Noctilio leporinus (assembly GCA_004026585.1). NCBI lineage: Eukaryota > Metazoa > Chordata > Mammalia > Chiroptera > Noctilionidae > Noctilio > Noctilio leporinus. The sequence goes on along the minus strand of PVIW01007272.1, from coordinate 55,266 downwards.
ACACCTTTAGTCCTGATGATTCTACTTTCTAGTTTTCTTTCTTCAGGGATAAGGGTGCACCCCAGGGTTACCCTAGTACATTTTTAATAACCACCATGCTTCCCCCTCTCCCTCTCCTTCATTTGCCTGTTAGTTACCTGCAACATCAAAACTTCTAGCAAAGACATTAAGTATTCAGAAATAAATATGACAGAATTCTTGTCCTCCAAGTCTTAGGGACCAAGGACAACCCTTTGGGGCAATGATGAAGGGCCATTTGCACAGTCACGCTGCTTCAAGAGGAAAACAGTGCACAGCCAAGACAGAGGCATGAGAAGAGTGACACCCAGAGCAAGTGCCTTGTTCCCTGAAAGGTGCCAGTTCCCAGCCCTTCCCGTATATTCCATGACACAAATCTAAATCATTTCAACAAATCCCCCTTTTCCTCAGTGTCTTATAACCAAACAATGTCTCCAAGTGTTACTCAAAAAAAATATTTTAGAGCAAAGAAGGAAAGTTGCTGCACTCTCAGAAATTTACCTGTGACCCAAGAACTGCTGCAAAATGTATCTCCCGCACCGTGAGTGCCTATTCCTCACCCAGTGCTGACACAGTCAGTGTCTTCACCTCCAATAGCTGAATTTCCATGGCCTCTAGTGACAGTCTTTTTTGATACACTCTGAATTTCTGTGCTCACATAGTACAAACCATTCAGGACAGAAATGGCACTGAAGTCAGGACTCTTTTCTCAACCAAAAACCAGAGGCAGTTTATGAGTCATTAAAAAAAAAAAAAAAGAGCTAACATTAATCATTTAAGCCTCTCTAAACCAGTCTTTTTCTTTCTTCTTCTTTTTGCTTATTTATTACATTTTATTTACTTATTTAGGTCCATTTTGGAAAAGCCCAGAAAAATGTAGCTTCCAGAGGAAAATCCCTTCCTGTAAAGTGGGATTTTTTTCATAAATGATCCAGATCCTGACAGAGGCTAATAAGGCCTTCTGCCCACCCCTGCCCCCATGGGAAAGGTTCTATAGTCCCATTAACATATCCTTGATATGTGGGGGTACAAACCATCAGTGGAGATAGAGTAGGAGGAGACGCTCTACATGCAACACTCATGGTCTCCCATTTCCCCAATAGCAGCACAGCACATGTTCCTACCAATAAGTATGATGGTCATGCAGAGATAGGGAAGTCACTTACCTCCCCACAGCCTCTGCCTCCTACCACCTGAGCCATGGACACAAGACAGGAAAGACAAGCCCAGCACATGGTGTGTGACAGAAAATGCAAGGCACCTGAGTTTCAACTGCCCTGGAGTCCTAACTGAGTTCTGGGCGCTCCATTAAACAGAGGCTCTAAAAAACAATAGTGCAGAGATTTCCCACGTATCACAACAACCAGCCTGATGAAAGACAGGTGTCAGCAAAATGGATTTGGCTCCAGTTGGACTTGGGGTCAAAGGGACTGAAGCATTGGCCTTCCCAGAAGTGAGTCATGAGGCAAGTCTGTAGGAAGGCAAGGCAGTGATAGGATTTTCCCTGAAGCCCAGTGTGGTGCTGGCTCAGCAAGCCCAAAAAGAACACTGGGAGAGAGGAAGTCTCCATCCAGAGTGGCCACATGACACAGGAGAACTGAGGGGCCCAGGGGCCCCAGACAGTCAGGGAAGCAGGAAGTGGTCCGCAGCTAGGCTCTCACCACCAGGCTGACAGGCCAGCACCGTGCTCAGTGATCCAACAGCACAGGTTCAGAGCAAACTGTGTCAAGGCCCAGACCCAGCAATTTGCTTGCTTCAGTCTCTAAAACTCTCAACCTTTTCATTTGTGAAATAGGGACAAAACAATACATCCCTTGCAAGGCTGTGAAAAGGCATTTAAAGCTTTTAATATAGCAGCCTCAGGGGGTCTTGCAAACTACCAGCCCAAAGGCAGGATCCCCCTGAGAACCTCTTTTTAGTGTGCAAGCTGGGAATGGTTTTTACATTCTTACATGGTTAGAAAAAAATTAAAATAATAGTTAGTCAAGCTTTATTGGAACACCACACCTGTGCTCTTCCATGTTGTCTTCTGCAGCCATGTTCAAGAGGCAACAGCGGATCTGCAAAGCCGGAGACACTTACTATCAGCCTTCCTAGAAACATGTGCGGACCTTGCACTGGTAGATAGAAACCATTCCATCACTGTGGGCTGGGCCTCACCTTGTAAGTAAGGAAATTCAGCAGACAAAATAGAGAAATCTTTTTTGAGATGATAATGCACATCAAAATTCACTCTTTCAAGTTGTACAATTAAGTGATTTGTAGCCTACTAAGAAATGTCAAACCATCATCACAATCTAAGTTTAGAGCATTCTTACCACCCCAAAGGAAACCCTGTTGCCATTAGCAGTCTCTCCCCATCCCTGCCTCTCCCCATCACACACAACCACTGACCAAACCTGTTTCCGTGGACTTGCCAATTCTGGACATTTCATAGAGATGGAATTATAAAATATGTGGCCTCTTGTGTCAGCTTCTTTCACTCAGCATCATATTTTCAAGGTTCTTGATGATGTAGTCTGTGTCAGTGCTTCCATGCCTTTTATAACTGAACACTAGTCCATGGTATACCCAGATTGAATTTTATTTATTCATCAGTTCATGGACATTTGGGTGGTTTCCACTTTGGGTTATCATCAATAATTTTCCTAAGGCTCCTGCCTGATTTACATATTTTTGTGTAGCCATGATTTCATTTCTCTTGGGTACATGCTGAGTAGAGCCGCTAGGTCACATGTTAAGTGTCTAACCTTGTGAGGAAGTTCCAAACATTTTTCCAGAATGGTTGAATCATTTTACATTCCCACCAGCAATTCATAAGGGTTCCAATTTCTATACATCTTCACCAACATGTGTTATTGTTTGTCTTTTTTATTATAGCTACTTAAGTGACTGCAAAGTGGGATCTCACTGTGATTCTTATTTTCATTTGCCTAGTGAGTGTGGATGTTGAGCATCTTTACATGTGCTCATTGGCCATTGTTATATTTTCTTTAGATAAATGATGTACAGATCTTTTGCCCATCTTTTAACTCAATCAACTGACTTTTTTATTGTTGAATTGTAAGCATTCTTTATATATACTGGATGCTAGCCCCTTACCAAATATATGGCTTGCAAATATTTTTTCCCATTCTGTGGGCTGTCTTTTCACTTTCTTGAGAGTATCCTTTGAAGCACAAAAGCTTTTAATGTTGATAAAATCCAATATATCCACTTTCTTTGGTTGCTCGTAACTTTAGTGTCATATGTAAGAAATCATGGCCTAATCCAAGGTGATGAAGATTCACCCTAAGACTTCTTCTAATGAGTTTTATACATTTGTCTCTTACATTTAGGTCTTTGATCTGAATGTTGGAAGTAAGAGTCCAACTTTGTTCTTTTGCACATGGATATCCCATTGTCCCTGTGCCATTTCTTGAGAAGACTATTCTTTCCCTATTGGACTGGCTTAGCACCCTTGTTGAGAAATCAACCGACCACAAGTGTGAAGATTTATTTTTGTACTTTCAATTATATTCCACTGATCTGCATGTCTATGTTTATTCTAGTACCACACTTCCATAATTATTGCAGTTTTATAGTAGATTTTAAATTCAGGAAGTTGAATCATCAAACTTTATTTTTCCAAAAGTCTCTGGGCAATCCTGGATAACCTGAACTTCCATATGACTTTCAGGATCAAATTGCTAATTCCTACCAAAAAAAAAAAAGAAAGAAAAAGCCACCTGGGATTCTTTTTTTTTTTTTAATTTTATTGTTGTTGTATTACATCCATCGCCTTTTTGCTCCCCTCTGTCCACCTCCCCACCCACCCATTCCCCTCAAAGTTAATCCCACCTGTTGTCCATGTCCATGGTTCCTTTATACTAGGTTCCTGTCTAAGCTGCTCCCCTTACTTGCCTCTGCCTCCCCCCTCCCCCCAACCCCTTTCCCCCTGAGCACTGAAGGCCTATTCACTGTATTCATATATTTGGTTCTGTTTTGCTTGTTGTTAGACACCTGGGATTCTGATAGCTTTGAATCTATAAATCAGTTTGGAGAGTACTGCCATCATAACAATATTGTCTTTTATTCAATGAACATGAAATATCTTTCCATTTATTTAGGTATTCTTGAATGTATTTAAAGCATACAAGTTTTGTACCTCTTTAATTAAATTTTTTCCTAAGTAATTTTTGTTGCTACTATAAATGGGATTCTCTGACATCCCTCCTATTAGTACAATTTTAACTTAGAGTTGTAGAAAGTCAGTGGGTGAGTATGCAAGAAACAAGTACCAAAGCCTAAGAGAAAACAAAGATTCAAATAAGCTGGGGTTGTAGATTGGGCTGGTTGGCTTCTGTTGGTGCAAAGGTCTTTGGGCTTTTTTCTGGCTCCTTCAATTCAGCAACATAAGCGTGGATTCCGCCTCTCCCTAAAGCCTGACCTGCCTGAAGCATCCAATTCTAGCGAACCTTCACCGGTGCCTGAGATGTATGAGCCTGAAGAAAACTATGCATCTTTGCAAACGTCATCTGCTGAAACACCCCACACGGAGACTGTCTCTCCTCTTCCTTCATCCATGGATTTGCTGACTTAGAACAACCCTGATTCTTCCACTAGTCCCAACATAACACTGCCCACTGCTGTAGAGAACAGGGCAGAGAAGGAGGAAAAAGGCCCAGTCAAGAAACAGAAAATTAGAACTGTCTTCTCACAGACCCAGCTGTGTGTACTCAATGAGAGATTTCAGAGACAGAAATATCTCAGCCTCCAGCAGACGCAAGAACTTTCCAACATCCTGAACCTTAGCTACAAACAGAACCAGAGAATGAAATGCAAGAGGTGGCAGAAATACAACTGGCCAAAGATTAGCAACCGTGTAACTCCGATGAGCTCAACAACTACAGTGTACCTGGGCCTCTCTTCCTATCCTCACCAGGGATGTCTGGTGAATACTTCTGGAAACCTTTCAATGTGGAGCAATCAGACCTGCAATAACCTGTCTTGCAGCAGCCATTCCTAGAGTAGCCCAATTTGGAACTACCATTCCTGGAATAGTCAGACCTGGTGCCCCCAAGGCTGGAATAACCAGGCTTGGAACAACCAGGCCTGGAGCAATCAGTTTTATAGTTATGAGAAATCCCTGCAGCCCCAGACCCAGTTCCAAAAAACTCCCATCACTGATTTAGAGGCCACCTTGGAAATTATTGGGGAAAACTATGATGCAATACTGCAAACCCCTAAGTATTATAGCACCCAGCAAACCATGGATTTATTCTCAGATTACTCCATGAACATGCAGCCTGACTCCATGAACATATAGTCATGAACATTCAGCATGATGATGGGTATAGTATTCAATCTTAATTTGGGCAGTGGCTGTATCTCTCTTAGGATTTTCTTTTTCTCCTAGGATTTTTCTGTGTATCTCTGCCTTGATATGCTGCTTCTCAGTATGCCCATTTGGAGGGGTGGGGGTGAGATAGGATGAGTCTAATCAGAGATTTCTATAGCCTGGCTGCTATAGATACATAAGATGTTTCTGTCTATAGATAATTATATGTAATACTATTTTCAATTACTTTAGGATCTAGAATCTCATCCCCAAGAATAGAAAGTAAAAAAAATAAGTACAATGAGGTATGATAAAAGATTATTCATATTTTCTGGGATTGGGAGGTTTGTTAAAAACCTCAATTCTGGTGAATGGGTAAACTATATTATGTTTCACTGATTTCCTCTGCCCCTGTTGCTGTTTTACCACAACCCCCAATTTGTTCATTACTCTACTATTTGTAAAAGATGTTTTGTGTTTTGCTGTATCATGATAATACCAGTTTGGCTTGGTTGGTTTATAAGTTTAAATACAAATAAATCATCTATTTTCCCATTAAAAAAAAAAAAAGCTGGCTTCCAAGGGGATATAATGGGCCAAGACTCACGCCAGGCTTCAGACCTTAAGTTCCTTGTGAGCAGGCATAGTATCTGTCTAGCTTGTCCTATAAACCTAGTATACAGTAGGCATTCAGGAAACTCCTGTTGAATGGATATAATTCTCAACACTAGCAGAAAGTATTTGATCTATTTTAGGCAAGAAATATATCTATAATTATTATTTCCTTCAAGCTATAGGTTGGTTCTAATGGTGTAGATTGCAGATATTACTGACTATAATGGGGCTCAATATTCACATGCAAGAAAACAAGTTTTGTGAGAACTCTTTACTAAGCTGATAAGCTCCCCTTTAGCTTTTCCAGCTAAATAGTTGAAGAAAATATCACTGGCAGGAAGGAAAATAAGGGTAACTAAATATAAGTAGCAGAGGATGCACTGAGCATTTTACAAACAATACTGGTCCTCTTGACAACAATGTGTAAAATATATAATGACACCCAAAGGTAAATATGGGAAGTGCAAAAGGTGCCAGGTGGATAAGAAAAAGTTGAACCCTAGGCTAAATATTATATTTATTACTACTCTAGCTTTCCTTTCTTTTCAAAAGCAGGGATAACCAATTAAAATAGTAATTATTCACTGAGGACACTGTTATGATGTGCTGTGCTGGCACCATGCCAAGGGTCTCAGGTATATAATCTCATTAACTTCTTGTGACAATCCTGAGGCAGATACTATGACTGTCATCATTTTGAACAGAAAGAACAGGAGTCTACAGATGCTAGGATACCTCCTAAGACTTTGTATCTCCCAACCACACAGCTGGTAGTTAAACCCAGGTCATAACTTCAAAATGTACACAGTATGGGAGATTGTATAAATACACATATAAGCATGTATTGTATACACTTATAAGTGTGTAGGAGGTATCTAATACCCTGATACAGTTACTGATTCTAAAGTTACTAATTTGATTCCAAACACAAATCAAAGTTTGGAAAGAGACAACTATTGTTACTCTGTTGAAGTCAACAAGTTAAAGGGATATGAAATCCATAACAAAACGGTTGCAAGTATTTTGTCATTAAAAACACATATATCATGAAGCCTAAGATTATGTTCTTTTCTGCAATGCTGGGTTTGAGTTTAGATCTGTCTCAAACCTGATATGCAACTTCAGAAATGTCCCTTGTCATACTAAATTGCCCTGCCCTAATCTGCAGGGCCATGGCTAACTTTAACATTTTAAAATCCTTCTAAGCTTCCAATTGTTAAGTAATCAACTTTCCTTGCAAACATATTATACTGTTATCAAACCCATTGGTCAATTATGATTTGCAGCCTGGCTTAACAGGGAAAAATATTTGGGCATATTTAGAAGTGCCCTTGATCAGAAAACCATTTTCTAAGGAAAGAAAAAAGAAGCGTGTGGGGGTTGGATGGAGAGATTGGCTTTGATAAAGTGCATCTTGAGCCCTCTCTCCCCTGGCTGGTCCATAATCTAAATCATTTCCTTGCTTTCACATAGTAAATTTTCTGCTAGATGTCTAGATATGCTGCAGATCAGGTTACAGTGTGAAGGACAAAAGATAAAAACAATCTGCATACTTCCATCTGGCTCTTCAGAGCACAGTGTAGAGACTTGCAATGTGAGGAGAGAAGCAAGCTACTCTGGCTGTACAACAGATACCACAAAATGTCACAGAAACAAATCTTTCAAGAAAATCAGAGATGCTGGAATGTGTAATTAACCAGAATTACTCTAAGAGAATTAAAAAAGAAAAAAGAGAAGAAAGTTAAGACCTGGGTACTAAACGTAATGTTGCCTCCCCTACAAGAAGATGAAAAGTTGACAACAGGACAATGTATTAGACAGTCAATACTGTAGAGTTGCTATTCCTATTGTGATCAAATAACTCCTATTTTTAAAAAAAGGCTTTCATATATTTATTATTAAGTCTTGCTTATTCTTCGGAATTCAAAAGTCAACACTTGAGGTTTGATTCTTGTCAATCTATTTCTTTGCCACATGGCACTGGGCCATGCAAGATGGATTTTCAATATGAAAGAAACCAGAAGGTCCAATACAAACACAGGCTTACCCATATATAAAATTTAAGAAAAGCCGGGGTCTGTGCAGAAAACATTAAACTGGTCTGTATATCAAAATCATGAGGTTTAAGCAGAAATACAGCATTAAAATAATTTACAAAATGGCTCAACGATGAACACTTTCCTCCATGAAAAAACAACACCCTTAATGTTTTTCATATGGCACATAAATTTTACAATACCTGCAGGAATATTTTCATTGGTTAAACCAACACCATAGGTCTTTTTAACTCTTAAGCATATTATGATTTTTGCCTTTTTATTGCATTTTTGTTGTTGTTTGCACCCAATGTAATAAGCTTTTGAGAACAAGAAATAAACCACAATAAAAAGAAAAAAGAACTACCCACTGTAATGGCAACTTTCATGAGAAGAGGGGAAGCAACTCAAATCTAGTTTTTATAGCTGCTATCTTGATGCAATTAGTGTAAAATAATTATCTGCACAGGCCAAAGAAGAGGCTAAGTTGAAGCACTAGAATGCATTCCCGAAAATTATTTCCCTGCCTCTCCCTGCAGCCTGCTGCAGCAGATGTTGGCTGTTAAGCTGCGCAGACGACACAGTTCATGACTTTTCTAAGACGGCTGTGTGCCACATCTGCAGATGATGAAATGGGGAGCAGAAGTGTGGCAGACACACAGTGGAGAGTGTGAGTGAGGCAGGCAGGCGCGGGCTGGCCTAAAAATAGACACACTCACACTCCTCCGCCCTGCACATCCAACCTCATAAAGCTGGTCCTGCCTGTCCTATTATGGAGTCAGTCTGTGGCAGACACTCCCTGCACCCAAAAAGAGGGCTGCTAGTAGTGCAAGGCAGGCAGGAGTGGAAGCAGGCAGGCTGTGTGCAGCATCCTCAAACTGCAGCCTCTTCTCCAAGCCTCAGTATGACTGGGCTATGGGCCAAGTTCAGCTGGGCCCCCAGAGAAAGGCAATGCTTGTGTTTAGACCGCACAATACTGACATAACATTAACAGATTTACATATGCAAAACTGTGAAGCAACAGGCATTCCCCCTCAATTGACCCACAGCTTGTAGTGTCTGCCGAGTTATCCCCGCTTCAGCTCTGTAACCAAGTGGGCGGCATGTGAATACCATCTGGGTACCACTTATTGAAAACTGGCAGTTATTCTGTAATAGGCAAGCTGGCAATAAGAGGGAAGGGAATAAATTGCATCATTTAGTTAACATCCACTTGCTTTGCGGCTGTTAAAAACCCATGACTGAATAATAATTTGGTTATTCCTTTTGCCAGGAACTGCTGTCAGCCAAATTGTACTACACATGCTGCAGAAGTTGGCTTGCAAAATTTTCACTTGAAAAGAAATTGAGGAGGATCAGGTGGATATGGGCACCTATCTCTGGTTGTGAACAACAGCAACTCCTGCATTGTTCTTCCACATCCTCCAAGAGTCCTGCCATCCCAAACATGGTCAACACCAAACCCTGGTTGTCCACCCACCATACTGAGCCACAGTACCAAGCTAAGATATGCAGTAATGCCCCTAAAGAGCTCAGGCTCAAGTGTGTGTGCATGGCAAGTGACATCTATATGGCTTACGGCTGACCATGGTGGAAAATATGTCCAGGCAAGCCTTGTCTTAGAGTTGACATCACCTAGTCTCTGCCTCAAAACCAACTAGGAGAGCAGGACTACAAAATCTCTGAGCACTACCTGCCCATGTCCTGCTAATTCTGTGCCTGGAGCAGTTAGACTACATTGTTTCTTTGGAAAAGATATATATAAAATGCATATTTACATAATTTAGAAGTGGCTATTGCATGGAGACTTCTTACCCATTTCAGCCTTGATTTTCCTAAAAGACAGGAAAGCAAAGAAATGGAAAGACAATAAACAAACTTGGAACAAATAAAGGAAAAAGCAACAAAGAAAAGACATGGAAGTCCTACAAGTGGACACAGTTTGATCAAATAAAAAGAGAGTAAATGTGAGCATTTGCAGTGATGTTAATGGTAAGAATACAGGTTTACAAAACCCAAACCTGTGGCTCTCCTTCTAAATCTGACAAGAAAAGGCTGAACAAGTTTTCATTTTAAAGCTTAAAATTAAAGACTACTCCATAAGTGGGCAGTCTTTCTGAAAACAATGCAGCCAGCCATTTGTACATTCAAACAGGCAACATCCAATCATGAAGAAGAAAGAGAGAGAGAAAGAGTAAGACTAAACTGTTAATGTATTTTATAAACCACAACATTTCTAAGTCAATACATATTTAAGTGAAACTCTGGTTACAGTAATTTTTAAGGGAATGAAATAGACAAAAAAGATAAAAGAGGTTTCTCTCCCCCAACCCCCGATTCAGCTTACCTTGCTCTAAACAGCTAACAAAGGAAAGATTAAATCACTTCTATATCTAGATACCATGACTATAAAGTAATAGGCTGAATTCACTCCCTGAAAAGGTGAGAAAGAAAATTGTATTTCCAAGTCACTGAAAGTAAAATTAGTTAAAAGAAAGCAAAAATAATTATTTCATTTGCACATATTCACACACACAAACATTCATGAGAATGTATGGGTACATGTGCGCACACACACACACCAATAAAATTAGCACAATGTCATGAAATATCACTGGCCTGAGGGTCAGAAGAATAATTTTTAACAAAGCTCTTTCTAGCTGTGTAACCTTGGGCAAGTCACAATTTCTCTAGGCTGAATTTGCTTTTCTTGGAAAACAGTGATCTATAAAACAAAGGCAGTACTAGAATTCCCCAAATCTAAGCAAAGTAACAGCTTCATAATAATAACTATTTATTGCACACTTATCATTACAAAATCTGAATCCTTCCTATGAAAATAAAAGAATCCAAGTTACACAGGATTTCAAAGTTGCTTTCATTCTACTTTGGAAATTACAGTTAAGGTAAATATTGCAGGGGTTCTATTTGTTTTTAAAAATATACATGTTGAAGGACTGAGCTGCCTTATACAAATATTTATCTTTCAGAACATTGTATGTTTCTCAGCATTTGTTTAAAATTCAGCAAGTTTTAAGTAACTGAAAGATTTCTATTTTATATGCAATTCCATAATAAATAACCAAAATACAATATTAACTTATGTAGTCCATCATTTTGGCAACAGGCAAGACCCAAGAATTAAAAGTCTAAAGAGTCTACAAGCCAAACATGATTTTATCCATCCTAAGATTTTGGAAAATAGTACATTCCTAGAAAGCATATTTTAAAGCTAATGTCATGTCCATTCTCATTGCTGCATATTTAAAGTGTTTGTTCTCTTTCCTCATTGGTTTTCACTGTTTTATTACTCCTAAACTCTCCTACCAATGAGGCATGGCACAGTTTTCCTTCTATCACTTTAAATGTTACACATATCCTGGCGAAAGCCCAAATTCTAGCTAACATCAGCATTTTCCAGTTAACCTTAATAACTCCACTGTCTTCAGGAGTGGAGACAGAGCAAGGCCCTGGATTGGTAAAGTATTGTGTGTGAGGGTTTTTCCCAGGAATGGTTTGTAATCTGTGCTGACCCACACAGCACCTTGAATATTAACTTCCTTCTCCAGCATTCAACTGCATGCATTCATTCACAAGCCAGCTGGTGAGGGTTAGCAGTCAGTGGCCAGGAAAGACAGGAGGGTACCTCATTCACAAGAAGCAGAAACCCCCACTTTGGCCTCATTAGCAGGAGAGTTGAGCAGCCGAGACTAAAGTTAACATTAGCCAAGTACACCTGGCTGACCTTGTAAAGAATAAAGATTTGCTCATTAACTGAGCATAGAAAAGTGTGACCTATAAACCTGACGAACTATTTCAGGTTCATATTGGTACCAATTTTGTGATCACATTATGAATTCCACATGGTTCTTTATAAAGTTGCTCTAAAGAGACTTTTGGTGTTGGACAGTGAGCCCTTTGCCCTCTCTCTCTCTCTCTCTCTGTCACTTACACACACACACACACACACACACACACACACACACACACACACACACACACACAGAGGCCACTTCTATGATGTAGTCTTTCAAGGTGGAAGAGTCCATCCACCAGAACAAAAGTTAACCTTCTAGCCTAGGTGCACATTACCTGACTGACTGCCCGCATGCAGCTGACCAGACACCCTGAGGTAGTGAGGTGTACACCTGACACCCCTCCTTGTGAGAACACCACCCCCTGCCCACCCAGACAGCAGCAGACAGGTGCTGCCAGCCTCTGCAGCCCACTCTAGACCCAGCCAAGTCAGTGTTAGTGATTCATCGTGCAAGGTACCGCACAAGGCACCAATACAGCCAGGTGCTGGCTTGTTCTTCCAGCTTCCAGCTGAAAATAAAAGTTCAGGATCCATTTTCATTATAATCTCAGAGGAAGAAGGAAATAAAGGGAGGAAGGAAAGAGGGAAAGAGAGGCCAAGAAGTTGCCCCGGGAAGAAAGAGGGAGAGGCTAAGGATTGTAACTGCTTGCCATGAAGACAAAACAAACCACAAAAATTTAGAAATAAATACTCAGTTCCAACAAAACTGGTCTTTGCTATCAGTTTTAAGAACTGAAATCCTTATCAAAGGCATAAAGGTTCAGGGCAATTTAATATATCTGGGCTTTACATAAACTAAAAATCACAAGTTTCTAAAATAAGTCAGATTAAGCCACATTCCTTCCTCTCAGGCCGTTTAGATACTGAGCCTTTCCCCTGCATTCCGACGCTGTGAGGATTCCAAATCTGCAACAACATATGACCAGGACAGCTCCTGCAGTGGCTCAGAGCACAGGGGTGCAGGACGGCTTTGTGGAAACCCAACAAAAACATTCCTTTTTGAGAAAAGCAGTGGATGGCAGGCGGACAAACATTCAAGGCCTATCCAGGTATATATGGCTGGGGTGGAGCGCAGCCAGGTCAACATCCCATAAGTGGCTCTGAACTGCACAGAGGAAAGCCAGTTACCTGGTAAGTGCCACTTAAGAGCCACAATTAAGAGGCAATACGTGTATTTGCTTCTTTCTGCGGCATCAAAAGGCAAGTTGCTAGCTAGTCCTGGGGCTTGAACAGAGATGAGTATGAATTAAAGACACAAAAATTCTCATGGAGAATTATTGCTGGACACAATTACCCAACATTCACTTCAACCAAACACCTGTTTGACTGCTTATCAGTAGCAACCCTTGAAGCCTTCTAGCACATTCTAGAGAGAGAGTGAGGACAGCTGCTGGACTTTTCAACCCTTGAGTGACTTCATCACCTGCCATATTTACGAGGTCTTCTGGCAACCCCGGTCTGAGGCCCTGCTATACACATCTACATTGGCAGGAAGAAAAGACCTTCAGTTTCTTCCTCAAATCAGAAAAAGCCTTTTCAACCAAATCAACTGACCAGTCCCCGGGGGTGGGGGATGGGTACAAAAAAACCAATTTCATAAGAGGCCAAAGGGCAGCTTGGAATAGTGAACAGGATGGGAAGATGAGGCAACTCCCCCCTGAAGAGAGAAATTCCAGCATGGAGGTCACACCCACATGCAAAGACACATTTGGAAAGGTGGGTGACTTACAGATTGTTTTAAACCACTGATCACCACCCTTGGTGTAGATGTTTTAAAAACTGGCCCTATTTAAAGGCTAATGTTAGTGAAGATTGAATAACAATGTGTACAAGATCCCACCTCTATTCTAAAACTAAAATACAAACACAGACACACACCTTGTAAGATTTCCTGTTAAGAAATCTTCCTGAGAAGATAAAATTATTTTTCTCCCAAACAGTATTACAAAAGCAGCGGGCTGTAATAAATCAGCTGTGTTCCTGCCTCTCTCCACTACATCTTCCTTTTAGTTATTCCTCCCTCTATATGCCTTACTCTACTCAAACTAGACTTGGCCTTTAATGTGAGGTAAGAATGAGACAAAAGTAAGAAAAATAAATAAAGACAAAACTTTTATTTACTCAGCACTTGCTACACATAAAGTCCTAAATGTTGTATTTTATTGTAATGACTCATTTAATCAAAACAAGAACCTAACAAGGTAAATCACCCCATCTGATAGATTTAGAAATGAAAGCACTGTATCCAAGAGCACACAGCTGGGTAAAAGGCAGGGCAGAAATTCAAGCCTAGGCACCTTAACTACTATACTAACTGCCCCAAGCAGGTATTAACCAAAACAGTTATTTTTTTACTTTTAGTTGCTAAGGGTCCACAGGTTGGTTACATATAGAATTTTCAAGGTTAATTTTAACTTCATGAGATTTATGCACTGATTTTAAATGTAATATAACTCAACTCTTAGCACACATGATCTTCTGCCACTTACAGCTAACAACTGAAAGAATGATAAGATTCTCCTATTCAGTGTCTCTTATGTAGCAAATACTCAATCACTGTTATTTTGTCTCATCTCTCACTTCTGTACTAATTAAAAACACATTTTGTATGATTCTAAAACAAATGCACTTTAATAGTCCATATCCAGAATAATTTATTTCACAGATTAGGTATAATAATGGGGATGAACTCCCTTTTCAACTTTGACTATAACTTGTAAACTTGAGGTGAACTGAAACCTATGAAAGCCCTTCAAGATGTTAGAAATGGCAACTTGTTTTAAAGAATACCCCAGTTCTGAAAGTGGCTCATCACCCAAAATGCTCTGTTAAATTTTTAATTTTTTATGCTTTTAGAACATATCTTTCCACTGTGCTACAAATGTAATACAGGCCCATTTTATAAAAGTGTTTCAGGCCCTGGCTGGTGGCACAGTGGATGAGATGCCGGCCTGCAAACCCAAAGGCTGCTGGTTCGATTCCCCAGCCAGGGCACATAATTGGGTTGCAAGCCAGCTCTCCAGCCAACTCTGTAGCTGGAGGCAGGTGAAAAGCAACCATACATTGATGTCTCTCTCCCTCTCTGCCTTTCTCCCTTCCCTTCTCTCTAAGAATAGTAAATGAAATTTTTATTAAAAAAAAAAAAAAAGTGTTTCAAACAACATAACAAGAGTAAATCAAAAACCCTACCCTCGGCCTCCACCTCCAGCCCTTAACATGGCTTATTCTTCAGAATTAGCCAAAACATATACTGTTAGTTTCGGGCAGAGCTATAGCTCCCCATTACCCACCACCAGCCAAAATAAAATAATTATAAATCACAGCAAGTTTGTTGAGAGCACAAATCCTTGAACTAGACTGTCCGGGTTCAATCCCATCCACTCACTTTACTTACTGTTTGACATTGAGCTAATAAATAATTTAACCACTCTGTGCCTCAGTATCCACCTCTGTAAAGTGAAGATAGAAGCAGTACTTCCTTCCTTAAATCATGGTACAGAGGTAAATAAATTACATAAGCTAATATTTATAAAACAATTAGAACATGTTGGGCACAAAAGGTTCTACACACAGGTATGATTAAATATATATTTTTAATAAGTTAATCAGTGAATAAAAAGCAAAACCATAAAAATATGTGCCTATAAGTGTGCAGGCAACTTAGTTTGTGAAAACCTAAAATAATTAGAAACAGAGGAAAATAGATGGCTTCCATAAACCCATAGGTATCCCCCTTGTGGAAACAAAGACTCCAATTTTATTACTCCATCTTGGTTGGATTTTGGGCATAGGCTGTAATGACCAGTCCCACACTGGGGGACTAGGTCAATAAGTACATTTGGGACTTCCAGGAAAGATTGAGATGTTGGTAAAACACGGCTGGCCTCCTCACACAACCACAGCAAAAAGTACTAGACTACAAAGCAAATAGCACCCATAATCATCAGAAAATCAAGCTGTATAGAAGTCCAACAACCAAGGAATTAAAGAAGCCACATTCATTCAGGCAGGTGGGAGGGACAGAGACCCAGAGATACACGGAGAGGTGCAGTGAGGTAGAGACATGGAACAGGCAGTCCCACATTCATGTATGGTGGAATAAAAATCAAGAAGGATATCTCAAAAGCAAGGGGATCCCCAGCAGCACACCAAACTACACAGTCCTAGGTCCCAGTGCCAGGAAAATAAATCTCCATAATTTCTGGCTATAAAAACCTCTTGGGTTTGGGGTGGCTGAAGAAACTGCAGGATTCTCAGGCGTCTCTTCCTAAAAGACCCACAACAGACTTAGGACTTGTGCACACTCACTCCCTGTGGGCTTCAGCACCAGGGCAGCAGGTGGAAGGGCATCAGTGGCATACTGGGAGAAACTAAAGTGTCTGGATCAGGGTGAGTGCAGGCAGACAGCTTCCTCTCTGAAAAAAGTTCAGAGGCCAGACAGTGACATTGTGCCCTTTCTGAGCCCTTCCCCACAGAGAAACAGAGCTGTGATACCATATTGGAGACTACATCAACCTGGTTCACATGAGTTGTCTAACCCTGAAGATTACCTACAGCTCTGCCCCATCCAACTTATGGGTGTGCTTTTTCACAATAGGTCACCCTACTAAGACAGGGAGTCAAAGCAGCTCTACCGAACACATAGAAACAAACAAAGGGAGTGTGCCAAAATGAGGAGACAAAGAAATACGGCCCAAATGAAATAACAGAACAAAATTCCAGAAAAAGAACTAAACAAAATGGAAATAAGCAATCTATCAGATAAAGAATTCAAAACAATGGTTATTAGGATGCTCAAGGAATTCATTGGGTACTTCAATAGCATAAAAAAGACCCAGGAAGAAATAAAAACTAAACTAAGTGAAATAAGGAAACAATTTACAGGGAATCAACAGTAGAGTGGAGGAAGCCAAGAATCAAATCATGATTTGGAACATAAGGAAGAAAAAAACATTCAATAAGAATAGCAATAAAAAATTAATTTAAAGAATGAGAATGGGATAAGAAGCCTCTAGAACAACTCCAAACATACCAATATTTGAAATCATAGGGGTGCCTGATTAAGAAGAGAAAAAGCAAAAAAATGCAAACTTATTAAAAAAGAGAGAGAGAGAGAGAGAAAACTTTCCTTGAAAGCAGTAAGAGAAAAGCAGAGTTATCTACAAAGGAGTTCCCATAAGATTGTCAGTTGACTTCTTAAAAGAAACTTTTCAGGTTACAAGGGGCTGGTAAGGGGTATTCAAAGTCATTAATGAGAAGCAAGGACCTATAACCAAGATTAGCCAATCCAGCAAAGTTATCAGTTAGAATGGGAGGGCAGATAAAGTGTTTCTCAGACAAGGTAAAACTAAAGGAGTTTATCATCACCAAGCCCTTATTATATGAAATGTAAAAGGGAATTATTTAAGGAAAAGAAGATCAAAACTAGAACATTAATATGGCAATAAATTCATAACTATCAGCAGTTGAATCTAAAAAACAAACCATACAAACAAGTATTACAGAAAGAGAATAACAGACACGGAGATCATTTGGAGGGTATCAATTATTTGGGAGGGGATAGGGGGAGAATGGGGGACACAGTGCAGGGATTAAAAAGTACAAATTGGTAGGTATAGAATAGAATGTGAGTGTGTTAACAATAGTATAAGAAATAGGGAAGCCAAAGAACTTAAATGCATGACCCATGGACATGAACTAAGGGGGGATTGCCAGAGGGAATGAGGGTAACCAAATGAAGGAGGGCAAAGGGGGACAATTGGGACAACTGTAATATCATAATCAATAAAATATATATATATATATTTTTTACTTTTTAAAAAAGATTTTATTCATTATTTTCAGAGAGAAGGGCTGGGAGGGAGGAAGAAAGGGAGAGAAGCATCAATGTATGGTTGCCTTTCACCTACGTCCAGCTAAGGACCTGGCTGGAGACCTGGCTTGCAACCTGGTTATGTGCCCTGACTGGGAAATCGAACCAGCAACCTCTGTGTTCATAGGCCAGTGCTCAATCTACTGAGCTGCACCAGTTTATGTATTTTTTCATTGTTGTTATATTACATTCATCTCATTTCCCCCCCTCTGCTCTCCCCTTCCCCACCCTCCTTATCCCCCACCCCACAGTCAATTCCACATGTTGTCAGCCCTGCCCATGGGTCATCCATGCTAGTTCCTTGAAAATATATGTATTTTTAAGGTACATCTGTTTAGCTATCTGTATCCAGTGTGTTTTTACCACTCTATAGAGCACAGTTTAAGTAAAAGCAGCAGGCTTGCTATGCGAATGTAGCTTGGAGACCCCTCCAAATAGAACGTACTTTCTTCATGGCTCTTGACTACAAAGGACAAGCCACCATTGTCGAGGTTTCCTCCCAGACTTCAGAGCTTTGTATTTTTCTCAAGAGGCAAACTACATAACCGGAAACACAAAAATCCATGCTCACTTCAAAAATATTACTAACAAACATTAAGAAGCTGCTTTCTCTAACAGTTATGCACTTCAAATTGAGATTCTGAGAATTAATACCTGAAATGGATGCTTGAGTGTTTAGTTTGGCATATATGTTCTAGCTTCAACTTTCAAATGAGTAAATATAAATTTTTCCAAAGGAAACAACTGCTGCAGCGTAAAACTATCAGAATCTACAGAAAAAAAATTTACAAAATGTTAAGACATTTTTAAGAGTACAGTGTGTAAAACAAAATGACAAATTATAGGACCTTTTTATTTGTTGATTCTGAAAACAGTAATACATAACTATCTTTCCCAAAAAATACTTCCGAGATTACTCAAATACAAGAGCAGGAGATAGAGAATTATTTTCCTTTTTGGTGAATGGCATTTCCCTAAGTCAAAAGAAAACCTTGGAAGCATAACAAGAACCAAAGTAATAAATGTAGCAGTGGTCTGATGACAAAAGTTACTGCCACAATGGACACATACAATGTTTTCAGATTCCTCAAGTTAGAATTTAGATCAAATATATACATCTCTGTGATGAGAAAACAGCTATTTTGAGTTGCTGCTTGGGCACTGTACAGAATAACAAACCTGTTCATACCTAGGGTCTAAACAGTTAGATAAGGACCCGAGCTTACAATTCCATCACAAGTTTCTACTTTGCTTTTCTTGAGGAACCTTTTATAATAACCACTTAACATTTTGCCCTAAAAAGGTAGTGACTTCTCTCTAGCCACCTTATGTAAGTAACAAACAGATGCTTTTACCCTGCCCTGTATCTCCTGCTCATTGTTGACCCAGACAGAGGACTGCCCTTCCCCCTGGCTCATTATACTCCCCATTCACCCCTAGTTTTGCAGAATATGTAAATAATAAGTCTTGTGCCTTAAATTCTTTTGTGAGTGTATTAAAATTGCACCTTCAATTAAAACAACTCTGGGGTTTCACTTTTTCAAGATGGGAAATCTGATGCTGAGGGAATGCCAATCTTTGTATAAGGAATTCATGGACATACAGAGAAATAAGACAATAAAGAAAAAGATGATATGATTACCTATATGTTAAATGTTCTTTGTTTTTTCAAATATAACAACAATAATAAAACATAAGCCTTAATAAAAGTTCAACAAGGTGATAAATATAAATACACATGAACATATAGAACTGTCTACATAACAAAAATAACCGGCAAGACTATATGAAAGAGATATTTTTCCTTTTTCCAGAAACAGACATATAACTACAAAATTTTCATAAAAAACAGAGAGAAAAACTTGAGTAGAGATAATCAAACTATTTTCCTGAACGGACAAAAAAAGAAAAAAGAAGAAGACATCAATTATTATGAGGGAAATTATTTTGAATTTCAATAACAATGCAAAAGGGAATAATTGATAACAAAAAATCAATTAGTTTTAGAAAAACTAAAAAGCGAAAAAGAAAGCAAATAAAAAATTTTCAAGTAATAAGGATTATGAACATTTTAATAATTAAAATAGAATAGAACTAAGCAGAAAAATCAATGAAAAGATAATTATAATATCAATGATACTTATAATGACAGTTAAGATGTGAGTGCTTACTAAATGCCAACTGTTTTAGAGTTACCAATTAATTTATCAAGCTTAGATTCTTTTGTAATTAATTAATATTAACAATAATATAGGCAGAGGCAGAATCATCCTCTTAGCTGATGTTCCTGTACTTAAACCTTTAATCAATTTCTTGTCTATAACTTGCTTTTACCACATCACCAATAAGTTTTTGAAAAAATGTCAGTCTTAATATTTTTGTTATTTTTATCCAATTGCCTGTAATAGTCTTCAAAGTTGTATTTTATAGCCCTCGTTGGTAGCTCAGTGGATTGGCACTAGGCTACAAACACAAAGGCTGCTGGTTCGATTCCCATTCAGGGCACATAACCAGGTTGCAAGTCAGGTCTCCAGAAAGGCAAACATATATTGATGTTTCTTCTTTCCCTTTCTTCCTCACTCCTTGCCCTTCTCTCTAAAAATAATGAATAAAAAATCTTAAAAAAAAAAAAAAGTTGTGCAGCCCTGGCTAATGCCATAGTGTTATAAGGCACCGACCTGCGAACCCAAAGGTGGCTGGTTCGATTTCCCAGCCAAGGCACATAATCAGGTTGCAAGCCAAGTCTCCAGCCAGGTCCACAGTTGGAAGCAGGTGAAAAGCAACCATACATTGATGTCTCTCTCCCCTTCTGCCTCTCTCCCTGCCCCTCTCTCTGGAAATAATAAAATAAAATCTTTAAAAATAAAAGAACCGGCCCGCGAACCCAAAGGTCGCTGGTTCGATTCCCCAGCCAGGGCACATAACAAGGATGCAAGCCAGATCTCCAGCCATGTCTGTGGCTGGAGGCAGGTGAAAGGCAACCAACCATACATTGATATCTATCTCCTTCTCTCCCTTCCCCTCCCTCTAAAAATAATAAATAAAATCTTTAAAAAAAAAAGAAAAGAAAAGGAAAGAGTTGTGCATATAACCAGGTTGCAAGCCAGGTGTCCAGCCAGGTCCATAGCTGGAAGCAGGTGAAAGGCAACCATGCTTCTCTCTCTTTCTTCCTACCTCCCTCCCCTTCTCTCTGAAAATAATGAATAAAATCTTTTAAAAATGAAAGTTGTGTTCTATGATTAATAAATTGAATTTTGGAAACCTTCAAATGTCAGTTTCTCTGGCCCATAATGTCACTGAGAAAATGCACTCTCTATAGGTGCTAAAGTAATTGTTAGCTACTGCAAATTCCAATAAATTTAGAATATTACCAATTTTATTATTTTGTATTGATATGTGTAATTATTTTAGCCTAAATGTCTTGAAAGACAATTTCTTAGCTCTGACTACCTTTCTTTGACAAATATTTTAACAAACAAAACTTATTAAGTAAGTCTGCTTTATGATTCCTTTGAAAGTTGGCCAAATTCAGATCCTATGAAATAGTGAGCCTTATCAATTTCATTTCTTCTCCATACAGAATTCACATTACCTAATTTAAATAGATACTCCATATCCCACTGGAGAAATACCACAAAGTATGATCACAGAATTTTTAAATTAAACTTGTTTATTTTTTGTGCTCCCATCACTTAATTAGTTCAGTTTTTCCACTGCCTTTGCAAGGATAAAATTATAATGTTCTATTTGTAATATTTTTTCTCTAATAATTCTAATTTGCTAACGATCTCTCAAAGAGTTGCGTATATTAATGAGTCCATTCTTTGAGTTACTAATATTTCCAACTGATTTTATACAAAAACACAACCAAAAGTTAGAGCAACTCGCTCACAAAAGTTTAATACCACCATGGAACACTTATGTTAATTTGCAAAATAATATTTTAAAGTCTCAAGCCCTGGCTGGTGGCACAGTGGATAAGGCACCAGCGAACCCAAAGGTCACTGGTTTGATTCCCAGCCAGAGCACACATAACCAGGTTGCAAGTCAAGTCTCCAGTCAGGTCAGGTCTGTAGCTATAGGCAGGTGAAAGGCAACTATACATTGATGTCTCTCTCCCTCTCTGCCTCTCTCCCTTCCCTCCTCTCTAAAAATAAATAAATTTTTTTAAAATAAAAGAAAATGAAAAATAAAGTCTCAAACAATTCTAAAGTCTAATTGATGGCTGAAGTATTTGGATCCAGTATTAGCCTCAACATAAACATTTTGTAATTTGGTTATTTATGTATGTATAAAAATATTTATAAATGTGCATTTCTACAGCTTCCATTTAATTGGTAGATATTTCAATGTGGACACAATGACAAATTACATATCCATAACAATTACTTCCAAGGACATTATTTTTTCTATAGGTTTCTTTATCTAATAACAGTTTTCCCATAATGTTCTCCACCAAAATTTATACTTATATTAGCACAAAAACAATTTCATCTGCAATGTCAAACTTTTTCACAGAACTTATAATATCATCTATAACAATGTTATACCTCCAATTTCTTGGAAAGAAATTCCAAGAGCTTTATTTTAATTCCATGAATTAGATAGAGAAAAATATAAAATTACTATTGGAATTACCTTAACTGATTTTCTACTTGAAGCATCCAATGATAATTGATATGAACCTGCTATCATTTAGTGTTTATAAAGAAGTTCTACACAGTACATATTAACAGTTATCAATTCACTTTTTGTATAAGCTAAAGAAAACTTGGGACTCAAACATGACTGAATTTAATTTAGAAAAATAATCATTTAATCTACATGAAAAGTCATGCTTTACAGAGTAAAATATAAACTCAACTGTGTGTGGGTACAGTCTTCATAAAATATTCAGTAAGTGCTAACTTTGAAAAAGATGTAGTTTTTTTTCAGCAAATGAACCTCTAAGTTCAACGGCTTTTACTATGACTTCCAGTCGATGATAAAAGTCAAAAATGTTTATGAAGTAAATGCTCATGGTCAACTTTCTTTTTTTCTTTCTTTCTTTTAAGATTTTATTTATTATTTCCAGAGAGGAAGGAAGGAAGAAAGGGAGAGAGGGAGAGAAACATCAATATATAGTTGCCTTTCACCAGCCTCCAGCCATGGATCTGGCTGGAGACCTGGCTTGCAACCCGTTATGTGCCCTTGCTGGGGAATCGAACCAGCAACCTCCGAGTTTGCAGGTAGGCCGGCACCTTATCCACTGTGCTACCAGCTGGGGCATGGTCAACTTTCTTGAAAACATAAAAGCAGTCATGTAATGTTTCACTAAACAAGTTGTGGTATTTTTTTAAAACTCACTATTGCCCAAACAGGGTTCATTACAAAATAATTTTTTTTAAATTTATCGAATATTAAAATAACTGTATATATACATATATCACTTAATAAATGAAAAAATCATAAAATGCACTGTTGCAAGACATTCAGACAACTTCCTTGCACTCCTCAGAATCTCCTTCCCAAATATTTCACGTAAACTAATCTGACATTTCCCACATTTCCCCTGACCTCCACCAATCAGATACAGCTATCTGCCCCTTGACACTCAGAGCTGAACATACACTTGTTGAAATAAAGGTGTTCATATGATGGTGTGCCTAGACAAGGTTGGGAGAATAAAAAGGGGTTATTGCTGGCCACCTTTCAGAGTCACTACACAGGCATCTCATACATTACCAGGTAAATATAGCATATAGAGTAAAGGTATACTTCTAATAGCACTTTGTTATAAAATGAAAAATTTGAGACAAATTCTAAACAACACTGGATTCTAGAACAACAGGTGTATACCCAGGATTGTCCCTAGCATACTGATAAGTAGTCACAGTTTTATTTAATTATCTCATTCTCCCCCTCGCACACACAGCATGCCCATTAGGTGGTTCAATGATCATCTCCATTTTCAGATGAAAAACCAATGGCTCAGAGCCGTACACTAATTTGTCCAAGGCCACAAAACTCGTGGAACTTAATATTAGAATCTAAGCACATAACTATTGCATAATATTGCTTTCTGTAAAACAGCATAGGAAGCAGAGAAACAAGCCCTATTTGAGATTGACATTTAGTGTACTCTAAAACATGTTAAATCAATATCATATAAGTATTATTCAAAAAATAATTCTGTAACCATAGTTACCTATGTTTTTAACAATCGAGTCAAATAGTTGTCTCATACCATGCACTGAAATAACATGAAGACAAATTGAGATTTAAACACTATTTTTTTTTATTTTATTCATTATTTTCAGAGAGAAGGGCAGGGAGGGAGGAAGAAAGGGAGAGAAACTTCAATGTATGGTTGCCTTTCACCTGCCTCCAGCTACGGACCTGGCTGGAGACCTGGCTCGCAACCTGGTTATGTGCCCTGACTGGGGAATCAAACCAGCCACCTTTGTGTTCACAGGTCAGCGCCAATCCACTGAGCCACCAGCCAGAGCTAAACACTATTTTTTAAAAAGGAAGAAAAAAGGGTAAAAAAGAGGAAAAGAAAGAGAAGGAAGGAAAAGAAGAAATTATAAAGCAATTATAATAAAAAATATATAGAAAAAATCTGTCTTAGAAAAAAGTCAAAAGATATAAATAAAAAGATAAAGGACATTAAAAGACGGGAGTAGTTACTCCCCAAAATGCTTTAATACAATATATAAAGGGAAAAAATAGAACAAAATATTAAAATCCATAATATAAAAAAATCTTATAAATCAATATTAATTTTTAAACTCAAATAGGTACATCATGAAAGTGCTACAAACAGTAAAAACCAAAGGGTATGGGAAGTACAATTTCATTACTTATGAAAAAATAGCATATTCCCAGACTTCTATAACATTTCACCTAAAAAAAAACCCAAAAAACTGTCAATAATAAAAGAGAGAAGGTTAGTTTGTTTTGTGGTAGCCTGAATGCAATGGGGTGGAAACTACCATAACTGTTTATGGAAAACAAATTGGTGACACAGCCAAGACAAGGTCAACATCCAACATCCTTTCATCCAGTAAACAAACTACAGAATTTGTCCTACAGAATGAGAGGTGCAAATAAATATATGTACTAGAATGTTCAATGCAGCATTTTTTTGTAGTACCGAAAGGCCGTAAACAAGGTAAACATCCAACAAAAAGAGAATGATTAAATAAATTATGGTAACCTATAAACAGAACAGGTAGCAATCTTTAAAACTCATACTTACAGAGATTTTAATGATACAAAAAATGTTCATGATACGATCTTAAATGAAAGTAAGCAGGAAATGAAACTGTTTAATCTCACCTACAGGTGTCTGCTCAAATGAGTAGAAAAAAGATTAAAGTACACTAAAAATATTAATATGTTTTTTTTTACAGGTGAGAGTTATACTAGTAAGTTTTACAAAATCACAATTCTTAAATTTGGGCATATCACAAAGGTACCTTTCTAAATAAATAATTAGAGAATCACTAGCTTATTACATGGATAAGAGAGGAAAAGTTGAAATTAGTAAGATGTATGTTCAGGGGAAAACAAATATTGGCATGCCTCTGTATTAACTTCTGTATCTCAAAAGGTCAACTTACAACTTTCCTTGAAAAAATATCTGGTTATTTTAAAAAGTGAGAAGTCCATTATGTACTGAAATTATTGCACACAGCACAATATATCCACCCCACTCTTATTGTTCTTAAAGCTATGAAAAAACATGATCTATGAGAAACAGAAGCACTTCCCCTTGGCTTTACTCAGCTGTGAGCTGCACTGCAGAGGCAGCTCTGGGGTTGGCCAGTCAATTCCCAGCCCCACTCCACACATGAAGAGGGCGGGAGATGAGAAAACTCAGGGGGCCACTTCTGCCTCTCACTTTCTGCTATTCGAGTCCTTTACTCATACAATAAACGGTACAAACAACCAAAATACCTTCATTTTTATATATGTTGGGAAAGTATGGCTTGGCCCATTCTGCTCCCTTAGCCTGAAATGTCTGCATCCCACACCCATACTGTCTCCTTGGAAACCTGAATTTCTTTAAGGCAAAGCAGGATCAGCATTGCCAACTGTATTCCCAACCTTCCTTCCCATCTTCTTTCTGCCAGCAGCCTGCATCTAATTCAAACAAGCACCCTTCTCTCATAGGACCCATGAGCTTCAGAGACAGCTGACTCCATCCAGCCTCCCAGAGGTGGCCCTGAACCATGATCAACATTGATTTAGAAACCCGGGCTTAACCAATCAAGCAATGACATCTGTCTGGTCACGGGAATGGGCAATTCAGGCTAAGAAGCAGAGAGGAAGTTTGCTGGGACAGTTTCTCATTTTTAAGAGATGGCAATTGCCCTGGCTGTTGTGGCTCAGTGGATTGGCGCTGGCCTGCGAACCTAAAGGTCGCTGGTTCGATTCCCCAGTCAGGGCACATAACCAGGTTGTAAGCAAGCCAGGTCTCCTGGCTAGGTCCTTGGCTGGAAGCAGGTGAAAGGCAACCATACAATGATGCTTCTCTCCCTTTCTCTTTCCCTGCCCTCTCTCTGAAAAATAACGAATTAAATCTTAAAAAACAAATAAAGAGATAGGAATTATACCAGACAGCCTCTGTCTTCTTTGGGACATTGTGGCAGTCGGGGGTTACATTTGCCTTTTTGCCTTCAAGGCTATGACAGGAAATCATTAAGAACTAAATCACTGGATTCAGCTATGCCTAGACCACCTCACCTGTGAACCACCAGTTAAATGAGCTAATACATTTCCTTACAATTTAAGGAAGTTTTAGTAAGGATCTTGGTAATATGTGAATTAAAGCTCACTAATATGTAGAAAACACAACTGCTGCTATTATCAAGCAAGTGTTGTTTTTTAGTCTTCTATAAACAGAATCTTGATTTTCCCCTTAGAAACTGCAACTCACCCATTCTCAGTTTCCATTCTCTAGGAACTGATCCCTCTCCATTCTAAAGTCCAAAGCAGGCAACAAAGCAAAGATGGCCAAGCAGAACACTGGCTCTAATTGGCTGGAAGGCTGTTAATACCTATTGAGAGAGACTTATGTCAATCTTCTGCTAGAATTATGGGGAAAGAAAGATGGTGCTATTGCAGATTCTTACATGGTAGAATATAACCTAGACCTACTGGTAGCCATTTCCCACAGAAAAAATATGACATGGCTAAGAATGAAGGCATCAATAAATGAGCACAGACAAGAGAATGAAACAGCCAGTCTAACAACAACATTTTAATTATGCATCTGGATCCATCTGTACCTGAAGCTAATTACCACAAACTTTTCAAGTTACATAAGCTATTAAGTGATCTTCTGTTTCTTAAAGTTTGGGAAAGGTTTTCATTTCAAGTATTTCCATTGTAACTTGTGCCACTGTGTATGCACCTAAGTGTATGACTCCCCATTGACAGGGAGGTCCTGTAATAAAGGCCCCATTTTTCATTCATAAATCTTCCACACTTACAAAAGAACCTGGTATGGTACTTGAAGCAAGTCATTAAAACCCACCCCAGGCTTGGTTTCCTAATTAAAAAAAATAAGATGGTTAATCACAAAAACAGATAACAAGTACTGGAAAAGATGTGGAGAAATCGTAACTATCATATTTGCCAGTGGAAATGTAAAATTGTGTAGCTGCTTTGAAAAACAGTTTGGCAGGTCTTCAAAAGGTTAAACTAATAAAATACCATATAATACTGCAATTCCCCACGTGGGTGTATACCCAAAAGAATTGAAAACATATGTGAACACCAAAACTTGTCTATCAATATTCACAGTAGCCTTAATCATAAAAGCCAAAAGTAAAATAAGTGTTCATCAATGGATGATACTCAGCTATAAAAAAGAAAAAGAGTGGTATGCTAAAGATTCATGCTAAAACATCAATACATCTTAAGAAATACTATGCTGAGTAAAAGAAGGCAGATACAAAAGGCCACATATTGTATGATTCCATTTATATAAAATGTTCAGACGAGAGAAATCTGCCCTGGCTGGTGGCACAGTGGATAAGGCACCAGCCTGCAAACCCGAAGGTTGCTGGTTTGATTTCCAGCCAGGGCACATAATCATGTTGCAAGCCAGGTCTCCAGCCAGGTCCGTAGCTGGAGGCAGGTGAAAGGCAGCCACACATTGATGTCTCTCTCCTTCTCTGCCTCTCTCCCTTCCTCTCTCTCTAAAAATAATAAATAAAATCTTAAAAAAAAAAAAAGAATAGAGAAATCTATAAACCAAAAATAGGTGAGTCGTTGAAGAGTGTGAATGGAGTTAGGAGGAAATGGGGCGAGGAGAGAATGTTAAAGAATATGGGGTTTCTGCCCTGGCTGGTGTGGCTCAGTGGATTGAGTGCCAGCCTGGGAACCAAAGGGTCATTGGTTTGATTCCTGGTCAAGGCACATGCAGGACAGGTCCCCAGTTGGGAGTGCCGACGAGAAGCAACCACACACATGTTTCTCTCCCTGTCTTTCTCCCTCGTTTTCTCTCTCTCTAAAGATAAATAGAATCTTAAAAAAAAGAATATGGGGTTTCTTTTGTGGGAGGTGAAAACGTTCCAAAATTGATTGTGATGGTTATACAACTGTGTGAATATACTAAAAATCATAACTCGGTACACTATAAATTGATGACTTTATATATATTAATTATATCAAAATAAAGTTGTTACCAAAACAAACAAAAAAAATACAAGCCAGTTGAATGAGAGGGCGGCCAAGGTCCCCTGCCACCATGACTTGCAATGATTCTTCATATTACTTTAGATAAAATAGGAAAGATCCAGCTAAGTGATTCTGGGCAAGCTCTTAATCTCTGTCACTCAGTTTTCTTATCTACAAAACGGAGATGAAAAGTACCTTCCCCATAAGATTGTGTGAAGACAAAATAAACTTTATGTAGACAGCACTGCAACAGTCCTGCACACAATAAGCATTTTTACTGCTCTGGCTGTTGATTAGCTGACATTTGCTGACTAGCCCCTTACATGTGGCCGACACAGAGTCACTACAAATCATCCTAGAATCCACTCAAGTCATCATCATTAGGCACAGCAGGTGCCTTGTGAAGTATTCACTACTCCGCTAATCTAGGAGACACACAGATGTATTCCCACTTCAGTTTCATCTTTTCTTTCTCCTGGGGGGTGAACAAAGAAAGAATGAGAATACAAGTAAGTTAAGGCAAGTAGCAAGTAAAATAAATGTGTTCCACCTTCCATTTGCAAACCAAAGCCTCAGATCAGACTGCTACAATTTCCATGTGTCTCCATCCTAGGTAAATAAGGAAAAGGGCCAAATGTTCAAACCTGATAGGAGTTTGTGTTTAAAACCAAGACTCTCAAACCAAGTCTCAATTTTGGGCATCTACCCTCAAGCTGCCAAGAAATGGAAGGATTTGAAAGAACTCCAGCTGAGTCCTTTCCGTGGTTGTTTCTGTCTAGATAGGGACAGGCTAGTGACATCATCATAGTATAACCAGGACAACCACAGTATCTCCTTCGACTTACTGAGTGCCCCTGTGTGCCAGGCTCTCTCTATTCTAAGTTAATTACATGCATTACCTTATCTAATCCTCACCACAATTTTATGTGGTAGGTACTATCATCCCACTTTGTGGGTAAGAAAACTGAACCACAGAAATGTTTAATAACTTGTCCAAGGTTTTACATGGCTCATAAACAACAAGGCTACGGATGAGAACCACATTGATTTAGTATAGGCTGCTCTGTGTGTTGGGTTAGATTCTTGATTAGACACACTGAAACCAATGCCTTCACACATTAGAATAATAATTGGAGCTAACATTATCTACTTTGGACTGAAGGTTTAAAATGTGCCTGACACTGGGTGTTACATGAATTATAATCACATCATCTCTAACAGGCTCATATTATCATCACCACACCAAGTTACAGAAGACTGAAGCTAAGAAACATACGCAAGATTTCCCAAATTTTAAGAGACCACACTTAGACCAGATTTTGTTTTGTCTGGTTCTGAGACCAAGCATGCCAATAATGGGATAATTTGGTTGTTCTATCAGTGGAGTTGGGTCTTTCTCAAACAGGAAGTTGAATAAGTTGGACAATGACTTATGGGCCCCACAGATATGTAATCTGGAGACCCTGGATCCAATCCTTTATCTGTATTTTTCCTTTTATTTGTAATTCTCTCCCACCCAAAAAAGCCCCTCCTAATCCCATTCCTTTCTTTGGAAAATATGTGATATGAGTGGAATGAGGTTGGGGAGA
The DNA here is from genome assembly GCA_004026585.1 of Noctilio leporinus. Classification (NCBI taxonomy): domain Eukaryota; kingdom Metazoa; phylum Chordata; class Mammalia; order Chiroptera; family Noctilionidae; genus Noctilio; species Noctilio leporinus. Next base: position 25,328 of record PVIW01007272.1, on the reverse strand, counting down.
TGAATAGAAGAGCCAGGATGGTCAAATGAAATGAGTGGAAACAAACCAGGGAAGAGGGTGTGTGTGTGTATGAATGTGGCCAGACAGTGGCTGGGAAAAATCAAGTTAAACAAGAATGAATAAAATCCCAGCCATGTGGAAGACAGGAAGAAAAAACATAAAGATGCTGGCTACTCCAAGGTGTGTTAGACAAATTATTTGAGATGCTCTTACCAAAAGCAGGAAATGGATGGACAGCTTACATATAAGTACCTGGTCTACTCCTGGACTCAGCAAAGAAATGTATATGGAGGGGCTTTTCCAAGATGGTGAGCTAATGCTAGGTAAATTTCATTCGATTCACTGCATGTCTAAGGGTGTATAACATGCAAAGATGTGCATTTAGTTAAAGACAAAGATAGAGATCATCCCTATCACACAGGCAAGGCAACCATGGTCTCCCCCCTAAATCTATCAGCACCAAAAAAAAACAAAACCAAAAACAAAAACAAAAAACCTTTAAGACTTTCTTTAGATATAACCATTGGATAATCTGAATATTTGAACATTTGTAAAAAACTTGGTATTATAGCCATGAATCTTTAATTTCCAGATTTTTCTACATGTCAGAATATGGAGCAACATAGAATGTCTAAAACTCAGAGTAGCCTTTTTAATTCTAGAGACATAGTGCTAATTCATTTATTAAAGATATCGTCTCTGCAGCCAAGAAGTATAGCTTCAAAGATCACATGAAATGCCAAAAGGCAGAGTATCTGCTGCCCTGTGCCTCTAACACAAGTGAAGATGTGCTTTCACACCATCTTCCAGGAATGAGGGCTTTGCTCCCTCTTACCCTTCCAAAAGGAGCCAGACAAGTTGGTGCCAAAATGCTGGAGGACTTCACCCTCTGTCATCTGGAATGCCCAAAGTATGCCAGAGTATCAATCAAGTGACAGTGCTTGTATGTTATACCTGCTTGTCACGATTTGAATGAGACTCTCTTGAGCTGCCTAAGGATTTGTTTCCTGTCATCTGCACCTGCATGAATTTCAGAAGCAACCATAAATATCAAAAAAAAAAAAAAACAAAAACCACACACACATTTTAGGAGCTTATTCAAAAGTAAAGAGGCTAAACCAATGTAATCAACATAACATATCAATAAAGTATTTAACCCAAGGTTCTGACTCACTCCACACGTGGGGTGCACCTCCTTCAGTTTTTAGTGATTTTTGCAAAGTTCTCCACCTTTTATCCATCTTAGCTATTCAATGTGACTTTTGACCAATACAGATAGAATAATCATAACCATAAGAGCTAACACACATAAAGCTCCCTCCTATATTTGCTAGGCACCATGTCACATTTTACATTATTATCTCATTTAATCCACAGGATAAATGGATGAGGTAAGTTTTACTATGTGCTCTTATACACACACACATATTTATGAAAGACAAAAGTAAATTAGAAAGGCTAATAGGCTTAAAGTCACCTAACAAGTGTTAAAAATGCTCTTTACACCTAAGTCTGCAAAACTCCAGAGTCCCCACTCTTAACCACCAAGTCATGCATGAACGACGCTCATGACTGTCCTGGATCAGGATTTAGATGCTGTTAACTGGTGCCACAGGCCTAGACTGTGTGCTTAGCATTAATGAAACTCTTTATCACTAGAGTTAAATGACTTTTGCAGTGTTTTGATATTTACTTCATACAAGGGAATATATATTTCAATCAATTAGAAAGTTCTTTTGGTTAGTTTTATGCCATTTGGAGAGGATTAACTTTGAAAAGAAGGAAGCAAAGAAATCAAATTATCTACTTAAGGGTCAGGTGCTATGGATAGCGATGTCTCTGTTCCTCTGTTCCTGACAGAGCATTAGGGTAAATGAAGAGTTCCTGGACCTCAAGCTGCTGCTCACCACTCCTCAGAGGGGAGCCTTTCCTGTGGATGCCAAGAACACGGCAGGCACTGAAGCAATTCCTCACCTGTGTCTTTTTAGCAGAAATTTAATATTCAGATATTTTATTGTATTTGCTAATTCACTGAATAAATTGATTGTGTAAAAAAAAGTCTCCACCAAATAATGTATAAATGTTGAGGGAAGTGGCTAAATATTCTAAAAAAGAAAATCAAATCAAGAATTGCTCAAGATGACACATATCTTCTGGTCTAATAAAAAGAAATAAAGCCCTGGCTGGTGGCACAGTGCATAAGGCACCAGCCTGTGAGCCCAAAGGTCATTGGTTTGATTCCCAGCCAGGGCACATAACCAGGTTGCAAGCCATGTCTCCAGCCAAGTCCTTAGCTGGAGGGAGGGGAAAGGCAACCATACATTGATGTCTCTCTTTCTCTGCCTCTCTCCCTTCCTCCCTCTCTAAAAATAATAAATCGAAAAATTAAAAAATAAAATAGAAAGTCAATCTGTCAGGTATTAATTAAGTGCTAAGACTAAAAAGAAAAGGCAGCTATTTACACTTAGTATATTACCTAGTATAGTGTTGGGAGTCAAAATGCAAGTGAAAGTCATGTTTCTTACAGAAATGGTAACTGCCTACAGATAACTCATTTGCTTCTGGGCAGCCATATATTTAGTAAATACAAGATGGTACAGGATGAATCTTTTAAGCCTGCTGAAAAAGATCTCTGTGAATAATGACACTGAGATGTCTAAATGACTAAGGATGTCCAAAAATAAGCTGGGAGGATGGGGGATTGGGAAGTAACACTTCCTGGCCCATTAGCAACGTTGGGTCAATCAGTGAACATGTGAGTGAAGAGGAACAAATGAGGAATAAGTAAATAAACAAATGCATGGGTGAACACTAACAAACACATCCATGGGCTACTTCCATGTTGGTCAATGAAATAATTTAATTCTCTACTTTGTTTCATATAGTTACTAAGAAATATCCAGTTATGTGAACACCGTGCCCCATCATTGACCACAATTCACAATGGAGTCAGTTAAAGATTCTAATCAAGCCACTCCACACATACTCAGCACAGATGTGGTTAATTGGATGGGAAACTGCTCCCTTAAGCCAGGTCATGATCACTGTGGGGAATGAGAATGGCAAACCCATGGTCCCACTTCCCAACCTGCTAAGCACTGTCCTGGCAGAAGTGGGGAAAGAGACAGTGAAAACTGTTCATAGATATTATAAGCCATATCTACTTTGCAAATGGTGAGCTATCCTAAGTGGCTCTCTCATTCCCCTGAGAACTAAACACTTCCTAAGGAAGAATAATACAGACTATGTAAAAATATTTAAATCTAACCTGACTATAAACCTTCGTGCAGTCTAGTGTTGACCCAACTAAAGTATCATTCCCAGTCCTCCAGTGTGAAAATTAAGGTAGTTGTGAAAGGCAATTCTACAGGCAATCCAGTAAATAGGTCGACAGGAAGGCTCTGGTATTCACAACCCAAAGTTGTGATGAGAGAAGCCAGCCAAGTGGTCACTCCTGTGATCCTCTCTTCCTTTGCACACTCACTGGGCCTGTGGGGTGGAAACTCTATGTGCTTCTCTGCGGAAGAAGCCCTTAACTACTTCTGAAGGCATCCTCTTAAAAGCATTGGGCAGACACTGATGTCAATGTGCTTTGGCCACAGAGACATGAGGGGTCTCTTCTCCAGCCTGGCCTCTGGGTGCTCCTAAATAAACCCAGCACTTGCCTGGGCTCTCAGAAGCAGCCTCCCAGCCTTCACAGCCCCTCGACTGTCACACGCTAGTGGGTCAAGAACAGCTACTGTACTGCATGGAAGGAAAGAAGAGACTATAGGGATAGAATGTGGGGAAAGTTAGATGAAGCAAGAAACTATCAAGATTAGTATTTTAATCTTCCCAACTTTCATTATCAAGTGTTCTAAAGAAAGGGGTATAGTGCCAAGATCCCGTTCTCATGAAACAAATACAAGTGACAGGAATCACTCTGATTAGTAATAAAGTCTCCAAGAAACAAGTGTTCACAGCAAGCCAAAAGCTGTATTAAGTGCTTTACATACATTTGCTCGTTCATGACTCTGCCAACCCAAACACCAGGCTCTATCACTGCCCCTAAGATAAACCAAGTCTCAAAGACTCAACCACTTGCTCAGGGTGCCAGAGATACTAAGGGGCAGAGAATCAGTGTATTTTACAAGAAAGAACAAAAACTACCTGGCCCAGAGTGAAACATGCCTGAATGAACCAATTATGTTAAAACTTGGTACTACAAAACATCTTTTCTTCAGCCCTGGCTGGTGGCACAGTGGATAAGGCACCCCCCTGTGAACCCAAAGGTCGCTGCTTTGATTCCCAGCCAGGGCACATAACCAGGTTGCAAGCCAGGTCTTCAGCTAGCTCTGTAGCTGGAGACAGGTGAAAGGCAGCTATACATTTGATGTCTCTCTCTCTCTCTGCCTTCCCCTCTCTCTAAAAATAATAAAATGTTTAAAAATATTTTTTCTTCAAATTTTGTTTGAGCTGTTTTAAAGCTCATTTTATCTTCTTCAATGAGGATGTCCCCACTGCCCAATGCAGAGGTATAACATCCCCATAAGGCTTCTCCGTGTCTTTTCATGGCCTGAGAGCTCCTCTCTCTTCAGGGCTGGATAATATTTCATTGTCTGGATGTACCATAATTATTATTTATCCATCATTTACTGAATGGCATCTTGGTTGCTTCCAAGTTTTGGGAACTATAATAAAGCAACTATATGTGTAAACATCCATATACTATTTTGTGGATAAATATCAGTTTTCAGCTCCTTTGGGTAAATATCAAAGGTTGTGACTGCTGGATCGTATGGTAAGAGTATGTTTAGTTCTATAAGAAACCACCACACCATCTTTCAAAGAGGCTGTACTATTTTGCATTCCCACCAGCAACAAATGAGAGGTTATTTTTTAAAACATTTTTTCTGAGGTATTCACTCTTAAAGACTCTTTCCTACCCAAGCACAAAGGATACTTTTACATGGCACAGTGGAAGTTCAAGAGAAATGTTCCTCCCTTCAGACTTCCACTCAGGATGGAGGTATAGGCAGACACACTTCATCTCCTTGAACAAACATAAGAAAAATCACAACTAACTTCAAAACAGAAAACATCCAGAACTGCCAGAAAACCTAACTGTATGGAATTCCGATTGCCAAGATTTATAGAAGCTATATCCATCCAGATGGGTGGGAGAAGTGGAGATGGGAAACCAGGGTGGAGAGGACAAGGTGTAGAGTTAGCAAAGCAGTAGCCAGTGCAATAGATGGTCCCACTCGTGATGAATAAAAATTGGGAGGGATACCTTGGGAACAAGTGATTCCAGTGTCAGGCCAGGCTGCGCAGCTCAAGGTTTCAGCGCCAAAAAAATAAGCCTCATAACTTCTGTGAAAACCAGTGGTAGCTGGGGGTGAGGGTGGGGGTGGGGATGGAAGAACTTGATGGTCTCTAGGGAGTCTCCATTTAAAGGGCCCATAGGGTCCTAGAATGTATGTGCACCCCTCTAGGAACCACCACCAGGGCAATAGCTAGAAGGGCATCTATCGCATACAAGAACGGAGTGAAGTGACTAAAAACAGGGCAAGCACCAAGGAAGCCTCCCATAGCCAGGTAGAGCATTGTTCCCTCCCAATCCCTTCTCCACATACAGAGCCAAAAAGCAGTGAAGCAGGTTGCCCAACTCTGGTGAATACCTAAGGCTCCGCACATTACAACAAGGAGTCAAAACAGCTCTACCTAATACACGGAACCAAATACAGGGAGGCTGACAAACTGAGGAGACAAAGAAATATGGACTAAATAAAAGAACAAAACAAAGTCCCAGGAAAAAAACTAAATAAAACAGAGAGAGCCAACACTGAGTTCAAAACACTGGTGATAAGGATGCTCAGAGAACTCATTAAGCATAGAAAACTCATACAGAAAGAAATGAAGGCTACATTAAATGAAACAGAGAAAAATCCAGGGGGAACCAACAGTGAAGGGAAGAAAGCTGGGGTTTAAATAAATGATTTGGAACATAAGGAAGAAATAAACATTCAACAAGAACAAAAAGAAGAAAAGGGAATTTGAAAAAAGGAGGAGAGAATAAGAAGACTCTGGGACATCTCCAAAAGTGCCAACATCTGAATCATAAGGGTGCCAGAAGCAGAAGAGGAACAGCAAGAAATTGAAAACTTATTTGAAAAAATAATAAAAGAAAACTTTCCTAATTTGGTGAAGGAAATAGACATACAAGTCCAGGAAACAGAGTCCCAATCAAGATGGACCCAAAGAGGACCACACCAAGACACATCATAATTAAAATGCCAAAGGCTAAATATAAAGAGTAAATCTTGGGGGAGGGGGGTAATGGGACAGAGGGGAGGAAAAGGGGGATGGATGTAATACAACAACAATAAAATTAAATTTTTAAAAAAGAGAGAATCTTAAAAACTGTAAGAGAAAAGCAGAGTGACCTACAAATGAGTTCCCTTAAAACTGTCAGTGGATTTCTTTATAAAGAAAATTTGCAGGCAAGAACGGACTGGCAAGAAGTATTCAAAGTGATGAAAAGCAAGGACCTACAACCAAGATTCCTCTATTCAACAAAGCTATCATTTTGAATGGAAGGGCAGATAAAGTGCTTCCCAGACAGGGTGAGGCTAAAGAGTTCATCATCACCTAGCCATTATTATACGCAATGCTAAAGGGACTTATTTAAGGAAAAGAAGGTCACAACTATGAACATTATAATGAAAACAAACTCACAACTATCTACAATTGAATCTAAAAATATAAACAAACTAAGCAAACAACTAGAACAGGAACAGAATCATAGTTACAGAGATCATTTGGAGGGCTATTAGCAGAGAGGGGGAAGGGGAAGAAGCGGGGAGTGTATACAGGGATTAAGAAGCATAATTGGTAGGTACAAAATAGATAGGGAGATGTTAGGAATAGGCTAGGAAATGGAGAAGCCAAAGAACTTATATATATGCACAACCCATGGACATGAATTAATGGGAGGCTTGCTGGAGGGAAGGAGGTACTGAGCAAAGAGGGCAAAGAGGGAAATTTTGGGACAACTGTGATAGCGTAATCAATTGAAAAAAAAAAAAAAAAAGGACACCTATCTTCAGGCCCTCACACTCGGTGCACCGCCAGGCTCCCTGGAATTTCCCCATTCTGAAAGAAGCTATTTGGAGAGCCAGGCTCTATGACCACCCATGATCTGAATTATGCACAGGTGTTCAAAAATACAGAGGGATCCAGCATAATTAAGAGCATTAAGTAATCATCTCAGCCTAAGGAGGCAGTTGAAGAAAAGAAGAGCAGAGTTTGGGCAGTGCTTGGGAAATTAATTCCACAGCCTTTCACCAAGTTGAAATCTTGGCTTTGGACACACATAAAAATGAGCCTGGCCTGATCTGAGCTCCCAGTGGACATCAGCCAGATCACAGAGTTGACCCATTTGGCCTGTCTTACCACAGAGAGGGCCACTGCTGGGACAGCAGATGGTATTACTGGTAAAAGCCAACATGGAAGGACAGGACTGCAGACAGAGGCAGACGTGGCTGGAGAAGCTAGGTGGGAGTCTGCTTTCAGGAGAATCATTTTTATAATGCCGAATCATTTTTATAATACATTTTTTACAAAGAACATCAGAGTGGCCTTAAATATGATTTTCTTCTTTTATAGACTTCAATCACTCCTTCTTTACATCCTATAAAACACAGCTAATTATTATTTTATTTTTTCTCTTGTCACTTGGTACTATTGCACAGTAGTAACACATGGCTGAAAGCTAGGAGTATCTTGCAGGGAGAATTGTATTAGGAACCCTTTGCAACAAAGAAGGCAGTGTCAATGTTTTCCCACCGGGTTTCAGGGACCTAAAAAAGATGCTAAGTTATAAGTATTACTTCTCTTTAAATAAACCTAAGTATACCTTTATTTGTTATGAGAAACTCAATTTTTTAATGTAAAGCCATTGTTTAATGGTAACACTGACTCTAATGGTCCCTGTTTAACATACATCAGTCTTTTAAAAGGAGCAACTGTCCAAACATTCCCCATTTTTTATATTTTTCTCCAATCTTCAGGGAAACATTATCTACCTTTAGAATCATTTTGTTTAATATCTCCAGCCATTTATGCTACTTACTATCTGATATTCCTAATAAAATGTCAATACAAGTATCCAAGTTGTCTAGGAGGGGAAAAATAGTTTTCCAGTCTTCCCTGGCTGGTTGAGGTAAACATTTCTACGACCCAAGTGTGTTAGCCACGCTAATACGAATGCCCATTTTTCCTCTTAAATTATCAAAGATTTTCATTTTAAATAAGCAATGAGCCTAAATCGAAATTCTGTGCATCAGAGTTAAATATGTTCTATCTACTTAAAATGAAGTGTATTATTTATCACTAATATTTAACGACCAAAAAAAAAACCTGATAACTGTCTCCAATTACATCATTGATGTCATCCATTCGTGCACCACTGACTCTTCTGGTCATTAGCATCATCACAGAGCATCAGCTCTGGCTTAGGAAGGAAGTTTAGGTAACAGAGCTGAAAGTAGAGATACACTATTTTAAAATCATGTTCTGATTTTCATATAAGTATATTCTTTATTTATATGTCTTTCTTACCCTAAAGATGCCAGTCCTTAAAAATGCGCAGAAATCACTTTCTACACTGAAGAACAAGGTGCTATACCATAACAAGGACACATAAGTATAGAGCGCCTGTTAATTAAACATCGCTTTTTCACTTGCTACCCTGCATATGTGACTGTTAAGTTCCAAGCCAAGTCTGTAAATAAGAAAGAAAATGGCTAGGCTCCTTCAAATGAATGCCTTGCTTGTTTTTTCCTTTCTTTCTTTCTTTCTTTCTTTTCTTTCTTTCTTCCTTTCCTCATTCATTCTTCCTTTTGATCTTAAATGTAAGACATCAGCCACTTACTATATTATTTTTTAAATCTAATATTCTTTAGTAAATGTTCGATTTTAAAGCCCCCCCCAAAAAAAAAAACAAAAAACAAATAACACAAACACTGGCAAAGAAACAAGTTATGAAGTTTGAGTCAGCACTAGTAGTTTCGTATTAATCCTGAAGTTTCAATGTATGGTACTCAGGAATCTGCTGGATTTTAAGTTCAAATGTAAAGTGCCTTTCTTGAATTAATATGTAGCACTTCAAAAGATTTACATGGAAAAATTAATAAACTACAACTGCAATGTAGCCATGTGAATGAATTCACTAACTCTATTAACAAAAAAAAAAAAAAGCAAGTTACTAAAGAATACATACAGTGAATACCATAATATAAACCCTGAAGATGCAAAAGAAAACCCTATATTTTAAGAAGTACATGCATATGTATTAAAAGTAGACAGAAGTCCTGAGGATGACAAACAGCCAACTGAGAGCAGAGGTTGCCTCCAGGGGAGAGGGACAGGGGTGAAATGAGGGAGGGGTGGGCCAGGAGCCTCTTTCAACCCGAACAGAAATATGTTCTTTCCGAAGCTGAGTTGCAGGTACATGGGTGCTCACAGAATTATTCTTTGTTCTCTTTTGGTGTGACAAGTTTCATAATAAAAATGGAAAGATAAAAACACATAGTTTTAAGAAAAATAGCTTTGTAAATATCTGCCAGATTTCCCTCCTCAAAAGTTGTTCTCAACTCAAAGATCAAAGAGCTTGAGGCCAAGACATCACATTTTCTTCAACAGCTGCCGCACTGGTTATGACACTAACCCTGCATCCCAGCATATACCCCATTTCCACTGTTTTCAAAAGTGCTTCTCTACTTTGAAGAATTCTTTTACCCGCAGTACTCTGCTATGCAAGTCATCTTTGACAGCGATGCTCTTTACAGTTAGAAAAAGGGACTGCCCTGCTTCCTAATAGAAACAAAACAAAAATAAATACAGGAAAGAGATCTCTGTAAACATCTTTTAAATTTTGGGTCGACGGAAATACATGCACGGAAAAAAGCTAGAAGCATACCTTCTGTACAATTTTGGGACAAAGGAGTGTAAATGAAAGGTCAATTTTTGCCAGATGGGGATTCTCCCATGCCCCATGTCCTTCCCCACCCCCGTCCTAGAATATTTAAACCTGGTGCTGCAGTTGCCATAAGGACAGTGAGACAAAAGAGAGAAGCACCCTGTCAGCGGCAAGGATAACGACTTGCTTCTACAAGTACAAGAATTTGTTGTAAGCTTACTGAAGTTACAACTGTGAGTTTACTGTCAACATGCATCGTACTGCAACAAAAGCCATTATTTAGAAAATAAGATGAACACATTTAAGCAGCTGAACCCTTCTTAAACCCAGGGAAGGCATACTAAACAGTAGGTTTGCAATAACATGCCTTAAGAACATGGCAGAAAGCCTGAGACTGAACAATTTCCTATTTTAATGGACTATTTTCCCCAAGATCTTTTACAGTTGCAAATGGACAGATGCTAAAATTTAGCCCTACCCACTTTCTTAAAGTCCAACTAGCTTCTTTCCAAATAATTAAAATGCGGCAAACTTTCTTTTAGTAAAGATGTATCTTTAATAGATCACTGAAAAGGATGTCACTGATTCCCTAATGATAAATCAGTTAATTGTTTAATGAAATTATTAACATCCTTTCAACAAACAAGACAGAAGGACTTAGCATCCTGCTGTAGATTTCATCTGTGGTGCCAGTGTGACAGGACACATCCATTCCCTATTGCTGCACCTTGTAGTTTTCATCAGGTCCATATTCATCTTTTATAGAAACCCTTTATTCCCAGACACAGACACTCTAGTTTTAAAACTTGGCCCATCAGAAATTATGTTTTAAAGTGCTTCAGAGTCTGAACAGAAATAAAAGAACTTTCTATTGTAAGACTATTCCAAATGCCACCCAAACCTAGAGCCAAGGAGACTGTGAAGTTCTAGACATAAAAACAATTGCCAACTTTTTGGTATCCATTAAAATCAAGCCACACCTAAAAGAAAAATGGAATTTTTAAAAACTTAGGTGAGGGAATTTTGGACAAACACTGTATTGCTGGGTAACTTCAAAAGTCATGTTACTAACACTGATGAAAAATGTAGAACTTATATTAAATAACTCTTTTAATCTTAGTGGTTAGATCTTTAGCTAAAGCCCTGAATATTTAAACAAGCCTCCTTCATTTTATCTACCTTTATCTCATAACCTTGTAGGATGCATTCTTCTTAGGAATCTGCTTTCTTTATTTGTGTGGCATTGTTGACTTAAGCTATTTCTATCAATATTCCTGCAGACCCCATCACATACAATGATATAGGATTTCCCAAGATGCCTAGGAAAATTCAAATACATGGGCCAGCAGGGTTCATCTAATGAGTAAACAGTTCAGATTTTTAAATTAAGCTGAAATATTCAGAGAAAAGACAAAACCAGAAAACCATTCAACACAAATTGGTAGCTACAACAGGATGACACCCACTGGGAACATGTACACAAACAAGGCATAATTTTGAAAGAAAATGTCTAGTACTTGGTGAAAACCACCAAATTCCAGGTTGTCCCTACCACACTGTGTGGCTAGGAGACTCTGGCTCTGCCTGTTTTGCCAGGTGTCCAAAAGTTTCCCTTGGTGCTTCACTCTCAACAGGGATCCTATACTCCTCCCAAGTTTCCTGAGGCCCAAGCAGTTCAGTTAGACCCATCAGAAAAGCTGGAGGTTTTTGTCCAATTCTGCAAGGTAAGAATCCAGTTCTCCCACTTGGGTGGGCGCCAGGGCAATGTTTGAAAATGCAAAGGTTGGCCCCACCCATTCCTTCACCCAGGAGTGATACAACCTATCTAGGGCCTCTATGCTTATACACAATTTAAAACCACCGGCTTTGATTCCCCATATATATTCAAACACATTACAAATAATACAGGCCTCAAGATAACAAAGAATCAATCAGTAAAATCCCACTGAAGATAAAGATTTCAGTGCCAGAATCTCTAGCAGCATAAAATGGCTTGGTCCATGGGTCTCTGTTTAGTGTGCATCAGATTACTAGGGAAGTTTATTAAAAATGCACATTCTCACATCAGTCAGCTAAAATTCTGATCCAAGAATGTGTAAATCCCTTGACATTCAAAACACAAACAATAATGATCTGGAAGCAGGTAAACAAAGGACCTCCCTTTGAAAGAAACACACTGAAGTAGGACCAAGTATCAACATGCTTCCACTTCACACACAAACACCATGTTGCCTCTGGGGGCTCACCCACCCCAGGAGAGGAGAAGACCAGCACCTCTGATCCTGCATCACCAACTCCAGGGAGCGACTCCAGGGCAGAAAAGCTCACACCAACCCCACGAGCTGTGGATAATGTCCTGACCAAGAACATCTTTAAGCGGACAGGTAATAAAACAGCACTTGTGCCTTTAGATCACCAAGCTCAAAGAACATACTTTAAACTACCACCCTAATCTACAGACAGAAAGCCTGGAGCACAAAGTCTCAACTGCCAGGCTGAGAGAAAGAAAAAGAAACCTCAAGAATTCAGTGTTTGAGCTTCAGGCTAGAAATACTGATGTCCTGGTTAATAAAACTGATTACAGAATTAGCTAAAAATCAGAGAATCTGGCAAAATGTGGATGTCCATCTGAGTGACTACTAATAAATATGTACCCAAATACAAAATTCAGGGGAAAATGTTTATCCCATCCTAAATGAATCCATTTTATTTGATGTAAAGAGACAAATAGTGCCATACTCAGATCCCTTTTTTCCCCCTCAGTAAATTGTCCTATAATTCGCTAGCCCCTAACTGTTGAGATAAAACAGAATGACATGAGCTTTCCAGTCAATGATCCCCCCACATCAGCTGTTTGTCTAAATCAGCAGCAGCCCGAGAAAATAAACCCATCATAGCTGTCCTGTATAAACAGAACTAAATAGTAAATAGAACACTTGAACGTAATTTTGTATGTATCCATGTTCCTTTAGAACGAAAACTGTTTCATTAAGACTGTGATTTGGAAAGAGAGTGCCACTAGCTTTGCACTGCCCAACGAGTCCGAGCACCAGACGTACGTAAACATCTCATGATGTAAGTTCCATTTGAGTAGACCTGTCAAGATTTTTACATGGCTTGACAGTACTTCTGTCTTTAATTAAATTTCTTTCCAGACTTTAATGTAATTTAAATAGATTATTAATTGTCAGGATCCAATATAAATTTTGTTTACAATTCAGTACTCAAATTGGAGAAATTAATTTAACCACATGACGGAAGTGTTTTCAACATCAAGATGAGGCCACTAAAAAGCTCCCGTGTCTGTACTCATGCAATAATCTTACATAACTAAGACTTAATTGCAAATATCAAGGCACGAAAAATTGAGCCCCTCCCCAACTTTTCTTTTAAACAAAATAGGTTGAAGATAGTTGTAAGGAAAAGCCCATTTACACTTATTCAAATACAGGTTCTTTCTTTTAGGCAGCTCCTACTGCCAGTGACTGGCTAGGTAGAAAATGTTTTTCTCAGTTTAAACCCCACAACACAACTACCAAACAAACACCTGTTGTGCACAAGGCAGGGCATATATTAAAAACTGGTATCAGGGGATTTCAAAATGGAAAACAAGCCTTGCAGAAACATTCAAAGCTTATTTATTTGGTCAATAGATTTCATGAGTGGGTAAAATAGTACCCAGACCAGGATACACTCAGCTTCTGACACAACCTCCTGGTGAGTGGGAGCTGACTTCTAATTCTAAATAAGGCTTGAAAAATGTTTCAGTACACACTGACTGTAATTAATAAGAATAATTCATTAGAGAAACAAAGAACACTATCTAATTGTCTTTCCCGACTGCCATGCAATTTACCCCGCTGTACTTCCTCTTTCCAGAATAGCAGCCTTGTAGCCATAATTGCAAGAACATTATCTATGGGATGCAAAAACCAAAACACTTCTTGAAATCAAATGTTCCTCCCAACATTTATTTTTAGATTCGTGACACAAGCCAAATCTGCTTAATTTCCATTAACCACGTCACCACTTGCATGTTGAAATAAACTATGTAGAGCCCAGGGGAAAAGAAAAAAAAAAAAAAAAACAACTGTCACGCATAAGGTACCCGTATTTGGCCAGGTTCTTCCGTTTCAGGGACTGATTGGTCTCATCTCATGGACTGCTGACATTCCAGCTTTTGGCACCTCTAGCCTTAATTCATTCAAGCACAATAGAAGAGAAACATTTTTTTAAAATCAGTTTAAAGATGGCTCCTTAGATTGCACACATACACCACAGACCAGTGTAACAAGTCACTAGAAAGATCATTTAGAAAATACACGTGCCTGATTGCAGACTTCCTTAGCTTGCTGGCTTGACTTGCAAACTGTGTTTGATCACCTGGTAGGATTACTACCATCAACTAAAGAAAAAAAAATATTCCCTGCAAATACTAAGAGTGTATGTTGGCTCATGCATAAAGTTTACCTGTCTATTCAGCAGGTAACTCTCTAAAAGGTTACTTTCTTTAGAAAGCAAACCCCTTCTTGCCTTAGACATTTGTAAACTCTAGGTTCAAAAAACATACTCTAAAAAAAGGACAATACTCCTGGTTTAGCTAAAATGGCATTTACTAGGACTAAATTCTATAAAAGGAGTGTGACACCTATCAGGATGAAAAAGGAAAAGGAAAAGCCCAACGCAAAAACCAAAAATTGTTTTTTGAAAATCACAAATACCACCTGTGCAAATCTAGCTATGCTCTGGAAATCTTTTCTCAGCCATAGAGAAACAGCTCAATGCCTTGAAGTTTCAATCAAATTGTAGTAATTTAAGATTATTGGGGGAGCAAAGGGCAGTGGGAGGTCTTTGGAGGGCTTCCCTCCCTACTTAATGCTCTTCAGTCAGGGGTTAAATGAGCTTCTTTAATGTAAGTACCTTAAAGTAACTGAATCATAAACAAAATTTATACTATTTTCTGACAGCCTGCAATCTATTTAATTTTATTAACGTGTGCCTAAAATTATTTTTTTCAAAGACAGAACTCTCGCAAAGCCCTGTAAATATTCCTGGCATACTTACTGAACTGTAATTGGCGCTGTAATTCCTAACATTGTCCTAATACACATACTTTTTTGGTGATGCTGAATCTTCCAAGGTAACATTTCAAAACAGTTTGACTCTTAAGTAAAACGTGAAAGCCAAATACACAGCACAATAAGACAGGGCTCAAAAGAAGTTGCCACATCTGCTCTATTCTCCCTTCTCTTTCTTAATGCTGTCATTGGGTGTGCTATGGTATAAATATATAAATATATTTGTTTATGAAATATCGCAATTCTTCTGTTAATTTAAACAACTGCTAAAAACAGACATATCCTCTAATAGAGCCTGAGAACATAAAAATACAAGGTCAGGGATAGAGTCTCAAGAGAAGCAAGGAAAAAGTAACAGAAAACTATGCCTAGGCTCAATTTAAACCCAGTTAATTTTTGTTATTGTTGGTACAAATGATTTAACTGGAAAATATTTATAGCTTTAAAAAAACATTACATATTGCAGAAAATTGCCTAATAGCATCCATGTGTATATTTAACTTGCATTGTTTAATTACACAATAAAAGGTATACCTAATAAAACATGTTGGGCACTATGGTTATGAACTCTGACTTAAAAAAAAAACAAAATGCTTACGATGTGATGGACATTTGTTAATTAAAAAGGCAATCCGTAAATGACAATTATTTTTATTCTTCTGTATATATTTACTTGTCCTATTTCCTACTTTGTTCTATTTAATTAAAACTGACATTTAATTTGGAGAGAGTTTACAGCAAAAATAAATAAATAAATACAGTGTGACACAGTTTAAACCCAAAATTTAAATATAAACACAAAATCTTATAGACATTTTCAGCAATATAACCCTCTTAATTTCAGACAGTTAATTTGACTCCTCGATGTTTCTTTCATTATACTTTGATAAACCTGTGAAAATAAAATGCTAAAGTAATTACTGTTATTACTCCCTTTAAACATGTGAAGCAGTTAAATTTTCCTAGAAAACAAGCAAGGACAAATTAGAGAACTTGAATAAAAGAAGCAACCTGGTCACGTTGAATGTCATTCTAAAAAAAGATGTTATATCTAATCTGCAAAATGCTCCCTCTTGCCTGTTTAAATTCCAAGAGTGGGCTGACACAAAACCTCATCACCAGTTTTGGGGCTTTTTGTTTTGGATTTTTTTTTTTTTTTTTTTTAGCTGCACATCAGATTTAAACCCTCATATTAAAAAACCTGGTTCCCTGACAAGGCAGATCTTCTAAACTTGATGTGAGAAAATGTTATCTAACTCTAGTGTAGGAGTCTAGTGTTAGTAAAATGAATTTCACTGCACAGTTCTGGGTAGCATGACAGCCTCTGGAAGACTTAATATTCTTTTAATACCTTTTGGGTACATTTTC
The DNA here is from genome assembly GCA_004026585.1 of Noctilio leporinus. Taxonomy (NCBI): domain Eukaryota; kingdom Metazoa; phylum Chordata; class Mammalia; order Chiroptera; family Noctilionidae; genus Noctilio; species Noctilio leporinus. Next base: position 8,921 of record PVIW01007272.1, on the reverse strand, counting down.
TTCATAAATAAAAGTGCATTAAAAATAACCATTTGTTTAGCAAATCAGCATCCATAAAGAACTCAAATGCTACTTAGAGAGGGGCTAAGTATTTCCTTCCAAGTGCGGCTTCCCTTGCACAACAAAGATCAGCATTTGCAATGGTCCATTTCTGCATTAGTGAGTATATATATAGCTTTGCTGCTTGATCCAACAGTCCAGGGTTCTTGACATGGAGCTTCTGACAACAACCCAGCAGCAGTTCCGTTTGATCTCCCCTGCTTCCTTAATTTGGGTTGTCAAGGTTCAGCAGTTGGAGGCTGTTTACTTTTCAAAAAAATTATTTTTTTTTTTATTCTCTCATACTAACTCAACGTCTAAGAGTGGGGAGTAGGGAGTACGGAACGCAGCCAGTGACAGACAGCATGTTAAACTTTTTGCCCCTTTGAGCAGTGAGGTTTTAGCTGACACCTTTTGAATGATAACTAGTTGAGTTCCTTTTTTATATTTCCAGTACTCTTTAATTATTAGATATTTCAAGTAGAAAAATCAGAGAGGAAAAAAACCCACTCCAAATCTTTGAAACTATGAGCCCAATTTTCTTTTCCTAGGTTCAAAGAAATGGGTATTTCCACTTTGAAAACCAAAACTTCACAGTGTTATTCTGAAAAAGGTTATACACATTTTTCTTGGAACTGAAACTAACAGGAACTCTTCTGTCTCAATTATGCAGGTTAACCTGTAGTTAAAAACACCTGAAATCTGACCATTTCTCCTCAAATTCCAGTTAGGACATCTCCCCCACCCCAACCCACCCCACACACAAACTGATTCTCACTGTGAAAAACAAAAACAAAACGGGGGTGGGGAGTAAAAGATGAAAATGTTGCAGGTATTTCAAGATATTTACAGCAGTGTTATATATATATATATGTGTGTATATATATATATATACACACACACACACATATGTATACATACATATACATATATATATATATACACAAAGTATCCTTCAGGTTTTCTCAACTCAGTTATTATGCAAATCCTAAATTCCGAACCTACGGACAACCAAAGGCAAAGTGTAGGCGATTTCAATGTACAGATATACTCCTTTCAAAGTATGCACAATGCTCCTCCAGCACTCCCGTTTAAAGACCAGTAACAAAATATGGGCATCGAACTTAGAAAATACCTGTGACGGGACACGAAAGCAATACTAGCCTCTCATAAGTGGCTAGGAAAAGCTCAAATGCAACCAAATTAAATGTTTATATTAGTTTCATTACTCTGCCCAAACCTCACAGATTAGGACTAGAAGCGGAGGTTGTTGGGAAGAGGAAGAAATGTTTCATTTTGGGTTTCCTGGTCGAGCAAAAGGAAAATGAATTAAAAGGAACGCGTAGGATGAGCCCAGACTAAATCAATACACTTTGTAATCAGCCCGGCAAGGGTATTTGGACACAATGACTTGGAAATAATTAATAGTTATAAGGGGGTGTAGGAAGAGAAGGGGGGCAATATGTCACCATATTTTATCGGAACACTTTACGCTCCACTCTAAACTTTGATCTCCAGATTTTCGGATTTACGAAAGGAAAGGGAAAAAAAAAAAAAAAAAAGGAAGTCCAGTATTTGAAGATGGGCACATTCCTGGCTCCCGCACCTACCCCTGCACTCGCGCCGCCCAGCTGGCGCTTTGGAAACAGAGAGCCCCCGGGTTCAGTCCGGAGCTCTGGGATATCCCTAGCTCCTGCGCCTTCGCCGGAATCCTGGATCCCGCGCCCTCCGCCGCCTCGACTTACCCGCGGAGTCCAGGGAGGGAGTGGGAGCGCCGCCTTCACGCCCGGGGAGGAGGCGCTGGCAGTACCATGGTCCCCGACGCCGCTGCCTAAGCTCCTGACCCGCTTGCTGGCAGCGCGCTCTGTTCCTCTGGCAAACTTTCGGGTTCTGCGGTCGACAAGAAACCAGGGTGACCCTCAGCAAGTCTTCCCAGTTGCAGGTTAGGGAAAACTGAAGCGGGTAGAATGAATGAGTAGCCTGGGGGGTGGGGGTGGGGGTCAAGACGGAGGGCGACGGGCTAGGAGGACCCGCGAGCGCGCGTGGAGGGAAGAGAGAATGCAGCTCAGGGAATTCCAGCAAAGATCCCGAGACCGGGAAATCGGCCCAAGCAAAGTCTGAGCACCTTCCCCGGGATCTCACAAAGTTGCAACAACAAAAAAGGAGGGGGGAAGAAAGGGGGAGGGGTGTGATAGGGATAAGATCACGGGCGCAGGGTTTGGAGTTACAACTGTTTATTTAGTCCTTATTCTCACAGGGGGCGGGAACTGCGCGGGAATTGGGGGAGGGGGTGCTGCAGGCAGCAATTTCGAAGCAAACACTTGAGACCCAAGCATGCGACTTTGTTTCTGGGCGCGGAGCTCCCTGGCGCCCTCGTGTCACCTCCACTCTCCAAGGACTGAGGCGGAGCTCACAACAGGTGGGGAGGGAGACTCGCAGAGGGCCAAAAGCTGAAGAAATCAAAGTTTCCGATCTCCGCGGTATCTGGGGAGGAGCGGGGCGGGAGGCGGGGGCGAGGTGGGGCGGAGGCAGCGAATGACCGCGACCCCGCAGCAAGTAGCAAACTCCTCGGCTCCTGGCTCTGCCACCGTGGTCTCCACCAGAAGCGCAAAAGGTCCAGGCTCGCTGGCTCCGCAGAGTCCACGCAGCCGGGCTGAAATAGAGCTCGGGAGGAAAACGAGGTGTCGGCGAAAGATGAAGAGGCTTCACCCGCCAGGGACAGGGCTGGAGGGACTGCAAGTATTCTCAAGCTTCTCAGGACAGATCGGGGCCTGGGAATCCCTCCCCACGCCCCGGTTCCCCAAACTTAAGAAAGGAGTAAAATAAGAAAGTGTGTGTGGTGGAGATAGAAAACTGGATGAGTCTCTCCGCAGCGCATCCTGCTCCCTCTCGCACCCGTCGTATTGGACCCGTCGTGGGGATACTGGGTTCAGTGGGCTGAGCGCGCGTGGGGTATGTCTCTACTTGGGGGTGTGCGGGTGTGTCTCTCAAGTTTTCTGATCTGATGACTGGGGCAGAGGGTAGGGGTGAAGGGGGGGACCATGGAATGGTCCAGATTCCCGGCAAGGCGTGCGTGGCACCTGGGATGTACCCGCGTTGCGGGGCCCAGGGTGTGGAGGTCTCCAATATTTCCAACGCAGCCCAGGGGCACCGACGGGGCATTCACTCGGGGAGTAAGAAGGGAAAACTTTGTTTCAAGTCCAAACTTTGGGCTCCAGAGGCGCTCGGGACGCGCCCCCTCCCGCCTCGGACTCGACCCAGGGACTCCCGCCAGCCCTGCTCCTCCGCAGGCACCGCAACGCAAGACATCGAAAGTTGCTGCTGGGGCCTGGGCTTATTGATTTCTTTTCCCGCAGAGATCGTAGAGAGCGCAAGTCAAGGCGTGAAGGGGCCAAGGGGAAGGCGATCTCACCTCCTCCTCGCCCCACCCCGTTTGGTTTATGCAAATGAACCCTGGAGTGTTGTCTCCGGAACCCCCTCTTACCCACGCACCGGCCTGAAGCCCCCACCATCCTGATACCACAGCCTGGGCCCGGACCCAGGGGAGAGAGCCTCAGAGCGGAGGACTGGGAGAGATGCACGTGGAGCCTCGAGGTGGAAAGTAGTTTTGTTTTTGTTTTGTTTTTTTTCTTCTTCCTTTCGGGGTTTTTTTTTTTTTTTTTTTTTTTTTTTTTGTGCTGGTGGTGGTTGCTTAAAGTGGCGGAAACCAGGCAGGAGGTGGCTTGGGAAAAAGTGGAGCAGAAATGGAAAAATACAAACTCACCCGCTGCAAATGGTCTCTCGGTGCAAACTAAGGTGTTTTCGGGCCTTTCCCCGCGCGCGCCCACTCCCGCCCGCGCGCGCACCGCACCCCCGTGCACACACTCACTCGCGCACACCGCGCGCACACGCACTCGCAGGCGAGGGACCGGCTGCGGCGAGTAAGGCATGCGACCGCCACACAATAAATAACAATAGATTCCTCCGCTCGGGACTAGCTTCCCTGAGCCCAGCCAGCGCCGGTGGCAACGGGTGGCGCCGGGCCGGGGCGCTCCCCAACCAGTTGTCCGGCCTCCTGCGAGGCCTGGTTCTCTGCCTTAGGTACCCCCAAGGCCTCAGTGTCGCAGAGCTCGAGCCGCCACCGTCCTTCTGGACCACTCGAGCCCTGCCGCCCACTCCTCTTTCTTCCCCGCCCCCCAGTCCCAGGCCTCCCGGAACAAATAAATAAGGCGCGCGAGGGAGTTCAGCTCTTCGCGGAGGAAGATGTTGTTATTTTTTGCTGTTGTGCGTCCCTGACGTCACATCCACCTGCTGGGTAAACAGGGTTCACAGCAAAAAAAAAAAAAAAAAACTGGGCGTGGGGAGAAAATCACCAGTCAGAGCCAGGGGCGGGGCAGGGGTGTGTTGGGAAGAGGGGTCCCGGGAAATGGGCGGGGGAGCGTCCTCTGGATGGAACAGTAGAGGGTGGGAGAGCCCGACAGACCAGGGAGGGGGAGAGAGAGAGAGAGACGCTGAGCAGCCCTGCTGCACTGGGATCTGCTGGAAAGACCTGGAAAACAAGGGGTCTGGGGAGGAGAGATTCCCTAGATGATGATGAGGGGTCCCCTCAGACATAGGGAAAACGTGCGGCAGAGACTTAACGAAGGACGAAAATGGGAATGGGATGGCCATTTTGTTTGGTTTCTGAGCTAAAAATACAGAAGGAAGGGGAGAGAGAGATGGGCAAATACTGTGAGTCCGCTCCAGTTAAAAGTGAAAGTGTTTTCGCCAGCCGTGACAGTTGAAGGAGGGGCGGTGGGATGGTGTTCTCCACCCCCACCCCTTCCTTTTCCCGTCCTCCCTTGGTCTCTTTTTCTTTCTGCACTTTGTCCAATGAAAGAAGGCGAGTACGGAGGTGAAAGTTCAACAGAAGGACAAATCCCCGTTTGCAAAGAAGCAGAAACCCGCCAGTGAGGAGTTTCTCTCCAGTGTTTAGAGTTAGGAGAGTGGAGTGTGGGACTCACTTTTCCTCCCCTCTGTGTCAATCTCCACAGCTAAGTGTGGTTATGTGTCCTTTGAAGGAAAGCAGCCGCATCTGGAGCTGGACTCTAGCCTAGACTTTCTTAGGAAACCGCCCGGGGGCTAGTAAGTCAGCAGTTTAACATAGGTTACCTCCTCTCGGACAGATCATTGTTGTGCAAAAAACTTTGTCCAATTCTTTGAAAAGGTGAGATTTCCTTTTATGTGCAGTTTTGAAGTTCAGTGGAAATTAGAGATGGGTGGGTGGGGAGGGGGATAGAGGGGAGCAAAAAGGGGATGGATGTAATACAACAATAAAATTTTTTTAAATTTAACTTACACAATCATTTTTACATTGCTATAATCACTAAGTTATTAAAGTTATATTCAACTTTGCAGAATGTAAAAAAATAAATAAATTTGAAGGAGTAAATGAGGAACCTGAATGAAATGTTTTGAAATATACATATAAATGTATAAAACAAAAGACTAGTATTTCTTTAGCTTTTATCAATACAAATAGAGGAGGAAGACTTTCGGTTTCCAAAATGTCACTTAGATATAGAGCGCCACAGCTTTTCTTCAGAGCCATCACCCCAGATGCTGCCAAATTCCCAAGCCAATATTCCCAGCTACTGGCTGGCTGGTGTAGTAGGCCAGGTCTTCATGAGAGTGTACTAAAGCCTCTCTTTGCACTCTGTGCAAGTCAGGGGTTGGGGGGGGAGGAGTGAGTACTGTCCCACTGGTCTTAAGCCTAGCACAGTTGTAGATAATGAATATACTGAAGAGGATATTATAAATTATTTTAGATAATTTTTTACAAATAGTGTTAAACATTTAGTGAAGAATTCTAAATCTCAATTTAAATAATAGCATAAGACTACTACTTTAAAATTGCATCTTTTTTGCAAGTAAAAAAATGACAAAGCCACTCCACTGGTGCTACAGAATAAAGCCAGAGAAGGGTGAGTGTACTAAGGTTAATTGCAGGGTTCATATTGAAGGCATTCTTCACAAGATTCCATGTTATCAAGACAAGACCATTCATCAAATCTTTTAGGCTAAAAGAAATAAATAAATCTTTATTTAGGCTAAATAAAGAAAATGCATTTGAGTTTGAGAAGAACTCCCTAGTTTCTTAGAGGCCTGGTCTCATGCTGTTTTTGAGTCAAGATATTAATTAAGACTTTAATGACACACCTACTGCATATATAATAGGCACTGAGGGATGCAAAAAATAAAATCCCTGCCCTTGAGGAGTTCACAGTCTATAGCTGTGAGTAATAGCATCTGATATTTACTGAATGCTTACTATGACTTAAGCGCTGCTGAAAAAGCTTTATGTCAAACTCAGTTAATGCTCTCAACAACACTGTAACATCACTGGAAATTCCATATGCTGAATTCACATGGAATTAAATGGAAATCTACAAAGTAGCCAGTCTATTTGAGGGGAGGAGATTGTTTTTCATTTCTAAAATGTTTATGCTACATAGAACATTTTTATGGTTTATGGTCAGATATATGCCCAGGGGAATAGCAGTTTATTTAAATATGATAAATTTATTCCTACTCTGTGAAGAACAGTTCATGCTCTAATAATTGTTTTTCAGATTGAACAGTGAGTTTTTAAAAAGTATCAGTATTGCCATACTGCACTTAGTATTTAGATTACCATTGACTTTGTTCTGCATTTGAACTGCCTTACAATCTACATTCACTTGAAAGTAGGGGCCAAAATCAGATTGGCAACAAGTTTTGCAGACAAAAGGAAATACTGCTTGTAAATCCTATAATATGTTGTAATCAACCTTGTGTATAATACAGTCTAATGTATTAAACCTTTAATGTATTAAACCACCTTATTAAAGAACTCCATGTTCATTTTGCCTACGTCAGAGGGAAACTTAACTGCAATTTAACATACTGTTCATTTTCAACATTTCCCATTACATTCATAGGAAGCATATTTAAATTTCTTTATTAGTAGCTGACTGGAAGTTTCTTTTTAAGTTAAAGCAAGGGTTTTTTAATGAAGGGTATAGGGGTAGGACGCCACCTTTTGGTGGTAAAACAAATAGAAATCCCTTTTTAAACATGCTCCTGACATTTCATTTTTAATTACACCAAAGAAAATATGCGTGTTCCCATTTTGTTATATTTTAAATAATGGTGGAAAGAAACACTATAAACAGGATAGTAGCAAACTACTGTTAATTGTTGCCAAAATTTCCCCAAAGGTATCAGAACATGTGTCATGCCATATATATGAACTATTAAGTCAGACACCAACTTGGTTGTGCAAATACTGTGTCAATTAGTATATGCACATTTGGGGGAACAGAAACTGGAGTGGATATGTGCCCCTTAATGAGATACCTGAATGCTCTTATAAGTTTAAAGTAAACAGAAACTTGAAACTCCCCTAATTCAGTGTTTCTTAAACTATAATTACCGTCTTCCTAATTTTTGCCATATCTACATAAGGTAATAGATCCTGAATAATTAATATGCTTCACTCATTGGAGTGCAGTTATGGTAATTTTACTGAATGTTTTCCTTTAAATCAACCTACATGTTATTTATTTTTCTATTACTACTTTAAATGGGAACTTGGTATCACCCTCCATAAACTAAAACAATCACAGTGCAAACAAAATCATTGATTTCTGTTTGTTGGAGAAACTGATGAAAAATATAAAAATTAAAAATAATTTTTTTAAGTGGCAAGTGCTGAGAAGTATTAATGGCAAGTGTCAAGGAAAATTTTATTTTCTCTTTATTTTTGTGAGCAACCAGAATGAATGAAAGTGATTACAGAGGGAGAGTCCTCTTAAATATGCAATTCAATGTCATTTAATGCCATCCCAGTGGCCAAACTCCGCCACTGTGAGAAACAAGCATCACCAACTATATTAAATTACAGAGCACAAAACCCTCCAAGGCCAAGTAATTGGTTAGTAGCTGGACAAGAATTAGAACCCAGGTGTACTGAGTCAGTGTCTTTGTGTATTTCCATCTCACACTTTCCACTTCACAAAAGTGATGTGCCCACTGTCCTCCTCACACATTATGGAGCCTGCCTGGCTTCTCAGAAACAGCCAAACTGTTTCTAAACATATCACTTTATAGACAGAGGAGATAGGATGCTACAGAGAATCCACATGAAGTTCAACCCTCTACTTGCCCTCCTCTCCCCTCAGGTCTAGGTAAACAGAGGAAAAAGGGTAGAAACATGGGGAGTAGAAAGAAAAGAGGGGTTAGTAAAAGTGGTCAGGCACTTCATTAAATGAAAGCTTACATTTCTATTTCCTTCCTAGAAGCAAAAAATGGCTAATAAAAATTATGTATGTCACTGGAGGTGTGGCCCCCTGTATTCTGCCATTGGTAGATGTCCATATTACAAATCAACACAGATTCTTTTAGTGTAAAGTATGCAATATCATCAGGCACTCTGACACAAACCACATTTAATAACTGAGTAGCTTGAAAAGTTAGTCATGGAATAGTTAAAGTCCCAAGTTTTAAAAGGGTTTTTCTCAGCAATAACACTCGTTCAGAGGCTCAGCATTAAAACTAGAGATGATGGTGCATTTTCTTAACTTTTTTAAAATTTATTTTTAATTTTATTGTTGTTTTATTACATCCATCACCTTTTTGCTCCCCTCTGTCCCCCTCCCCATCCACCCATTCCCCCCAAAGTCAATCCCATCTGTTGTCCATGTCCATGGTTCCTTTATACTAGGTTCTTGTCTAAACTGCTCCCCTTCCTTGCCTCTTCTTCCCCCCTCCCCCTAACCCCCTTCCCCCTGACCACTGAAGGCCTATTCACTGTATTCATATATTTGGTTCTGTTTTGCTTGTTGTTACTTTTGTTCATTATTGTCCTGTAATGGGTGAGATCA